>JBAMIG010000022.1:3850555-3861995 GCA_037177335.1 Kiunga ballochi
AGTTATTTAGAGGCAGTGACATGTAGTGTGTCAGTTTAGGTGCTACATGTGTTGTTTTGGTTTCTTTTTTGTTATCAGTGCCTGTTTGGTTTATAAATACACAGTAAAAATCCATTTTTCATACATCTTAGCACTGCTTCAGATTCTGATTAATGCATTGTTGTGTTACTTTTGTCAGCAAAGAATTGAATAATGGACACAGTATGGACCAAAAGACCATTTCAATCAGGTAAATTAATAACACCACAGAAATGTAGTTTAGTAATTCGGCACCATTAATCATATAAAAATGTTAAATGCAAACATGCTTAATGATGTCATTATAAACTGAACAAACAGAGCACAATTGGTAGAAAATTATTCTCAAAATGAACAATAAACAAATAAAGTTATACCAGTAAAACCTGCAACTTGTACATGCTTCCAGTAGATAGTTAGTCTCAGCCATATAATACATATTCTGGTGCCATAGCTGTTTTAAAACATAAACATAGAACCCATTTGTTCAGAGCAGAGGAGGATTTTTGGAGGGATAAATGAGACAATAGCTTCCCTTCTGGCACAAAGACAGCAAACACTGCTTGTTGACACAGTTTATCACCCAAAACGACTCTTACTGTGAATCAACAATAGTATACTTGTGTTTGTGAGAATAAGTATTTTACCTGCCCACACACAGCCTCGGTGTGTGTCTGAACCAGCGGTTTAAGCACCACAGATGTATGTGTGGGATGTCAGGGAGATTATCTTTACCTACACTCTGCAATTTGGAGTAAAAGGTTCAAGAAGGTTTTGTTTTGTGTGTAACTGTTGAAAGAGTTGTGAAACTGCAGGGGATGAAGGTAGGATATAAAGAGAGGGATAAGGGGGAACTCATCGTAATTGTTTTCACTACTGACACATTCCCTCCATAGAACATTGCTTCATTTTATAAGCAACGTACATGTTGGGTTCCCATCTAAAGGTACTTTTAATAGAAAGAAGGAGCCATGATATGAATATGTTTTTATCTACCTCTTCACAAAGCAGCAGCGATATGAGTGAAAACAACATGAAAGCATCAACAATATTATTTCCACTCACACAGAAATAAATAAACAAACCAAAGCCAGGTCGTCCTCGGAATGTAGTCATTCTGAATTTTTATGAATGACTGCATTCATGCGTGGCCACGCCCCTTACCTCCAAAGCTCAGCTACCAGCGCGCTGGTGCGAGACCACGCCCCTTTCTTACCTTGTAGGGATTTCTTGGTTACGCGTCTGCATTGTAATTGGTTAGGGCAGATCTCGGTGGGCGTGACCTTGATAAAAATCAGAGCCCACATATAAAGCTTTGCTCAGTCGTTTGTTGACGAAACGTACAAGTGATGGAGGACACCTGAAGCATTCCCCGGAGTTTAGGATTTAATCCTGGTGGACAAAAGCTTTTGTTTCCTGTGTCCAGCCAGTGGAGGATTACTTTTATGTGACTTTTCAGTTTTACTGCTCTTCTGTGAGAGACACTATGGGGAAACTGGTATTATTTGCTGTCCTGGGAGTGGCGACAGTCAGTTTGGTGAGGACATTTGCTGTTTGTTTTCCTTCATGCAAACTCTGAGGTCTGCAGACTCACGTGTCAGTCTGCTTCACGTGCAGTTCAACATTTTACTCATCCTGTTTCCTTAAATATTATATTTGATTTCTAAGGAAACCTATCTATGTGGTCAGCGGCACTATTTGACAACGTTACCACATTACAGACCACCAGGATGTGCTCAGATAAGGGATGTTTAGGATAATTACAGATTTTTTATATCTCAGATTTTAAAAAAAGATTTTGCATCTATTAGTTACAGCTTCTTTATTACTATAACATAAATTATTCAAATGTAATTACAGTCTTAATCCGTTTGCAGTATTGATTAACACGAATGCAAAGCTGTGCATGACAGCTTTTTGAATAATCAATGCAGTGAATAAGCTACTCTGAAATAACTATAATATAAAGCACAAAAAGTGCATGCATGTCAAACAAAAATAAATAAAGTTATTTAGTGTAAACCTGCATTTAAATGTTTAACATTCAGTTTGAGTTTAAATATTTTATTTCTCTCTGACTTACTGGAGGAAAGCAGTGGAGATAAAATAAGGTGTGAATGTGCCTGCAGTGATTTATACACAGCTGCAGGAATGTGTTGAGATGGGACAGCTTGCTAAACACAAGATTTACTTATTTTTGTCAGGAATTTGTGTGCTTGGATCTCAGAGTGTGTGTGATCTCAGTGCCTGCTTGGAGTTGTTTGGGTGCTTCTTGTGTGTGTGCTGATGGACACCGATAGGCTCAGAAACAAAAGAAGCATGAGCAGGAAAGTCAGGATGTGATGGGCTCAGAAATCGCCCCTTTCATCCCTGCATGCCAGGGGAATACCAGCGGAAGGCGACAGAGGGTTACAGATACTCCTGTGGGGCTTGCGACTTTGCTGAGCATTCAGGCGATGTATGAGCCACACACACTCGGTAACACGAGTCACGCTTTTGTCCTGCTTGGTTCCAGCTGACTTCTCCTTCCTTAATGTCAGCCAACGGTGTCCTCTGATTGTTTTCCTGCAGGTGACGGCTGACTGTCCAATGGTGTGTGAATGCCCAGCAGTGCCCCCATCCTGCCCTCCTGGAATCAGTTCAATCCCCGATGGCTGCGGCTGCTGCAAGGTGTGCGCTGCCCAGCTTAACCAGGACTGCCACGACGGGCAGCCCTGTGACCACCATAAGGGACTTGAGTGCAACTATGGTAATGATGTGGGCCGCACCCATGGCATCTGCAGGGGTACGTACCACAGAGGTGTCGGAATTTGGAGCGCTTTTTGGTGTAGATTGAGCACAACTTGGGTTAAGGGAGGGGACTGTGTAACTTTAGGGTGGGGAATCTAGTTTCCGAGCCAGGCAGCTGAGGTTTCTCTTTGATAGAGGCCTAAGGTTTAAAGGCTGTGCCACGTTTCAAAAGCAGCGCACCTTCCTGAGCTGTGACTGAAACCTGGCCAACTCCTGGATTTATACAAGTACTTCAGTGTGTACACAAACAGGCCTATGAAACACAGCAATACACACAGTGGTATTTTTATACATGTATTTATTAGGGAGATACGGGGGGGTATACGGGGTGTTGTGCAGGGAGTCCTGAGAGGGTGAAAGTGCAGGACATTAAAACAATTCAAAACACTTGTCTGGTCTAAGAATAGCACTTGCTATTTAAGTGTGGGTCTGCTGTGGCCTCGTTTGAAAAGCCCATAAGAGGCATCACCTTCTTCTGCATGGTTAACTGGAACATGTTTACATGCTTGAACCTTCATATTTGTTGCATCAAACGTTGCTGCAGCCCTTCTCAGGATCCTTCTGCCTGAGTTCCTCTTCAAAACGCTGAAACTCGCTGTGATTGGTCAAAAAAATGTGGCACACTGTACTAGTTTATAGATAGATGTTATTCTAATAGCTAGTCTGGCTATGCTGGGAAGATTTGCTGCTTACATATGCACAAAAACATACAAAGCAAACACTCTTTTCAGTGTATGACACACAAGCCAGTCAGTCCGTTTCTATACATCTTAATCCAGTTCAGTGGCACTGGGAAGCTGCAGCCTATCCCAGCCCAGATGCACAGCCTGGACAGTCACTGGGACAATTATCAATAAACTATCATCCCAACATGTCTCTGGGCGATGGGAGGAAGCAGAAGGAAAGAAGCCATCTATCCATAAGGAGAAAGCTGCACACAGAGAGGCCACTATTTAGTTTATTCCTTATTATAAGAAATTATACTTCTATCACATAGCTTATATGAAATGCACACAACTCATGCATTTATAAATGAAAACGATGCATGAGACTCATTGTGCCAGGGGACTCACCTGCTTATCCAATAGAAATTAATCTTACAGCAGAAATCACAACCCATGCTACTAACAGTTCATTCTGCATGGTCTGCTCACAGGGTGTGCTAACACGAGGCCGTGATGTAACGTAGGTTTATTAGTTTAATTTAAGATGCTTTATATCAAAACCATCACAGCAAAGTGATGAGAAGGTTTTTATAACAAAGTCTCGTCCTCAGTGATCAGAAGAGATCAATACCAGGCTCATGTTTATGTCCAGACTGCAAGAGAGAGACGGGCGATCTAACCAGGAGAATAAAAACATTGTTAATAAAACCTCATGGACTTACTTTGTGTGAGCGCTCCAGTTCCACACTGGTGACTGGTTTGTGTGACTGGTTGCTTTCTTTAGCAGAGCAACATGTGATGCAGGTGATGGATGGTGATTGGCTGCATTATCGCTCTATGTGAGGACTGGCTGTATCTCTGAGATGCTTGCTTCTCTGTGTGAGAGCACTCTCCGTATAAAACTTGAGGGGATGCTGAGACCAGATGGTTTACACACCAGTATGGAGACCTTGCTTTAAATGTGTGTGGACTATCGCCTCTCGCTCTGCTTCACTTTATCCGTTGTAGAGAGGATCTTGTTTACACGCTGAAAGAAAAACCGGATGGATGATCCTGATTCCTGAATCCAGGGATTCCTTAAAGATTCTTTAACAGATTGGGAACATTTTGCTTTCTGAGCTTCAAACTAACTTAAAATTTTTTTTCCTGCATGTAATATGTTTACTGTCTCTTGTAAAGTATCCATATTAATGGCAGCAGAGATGAAGTAATTATGCACATGTCCTGACAGGGTAAAAGGATTCTAGTATTTTAACCATTGTCTTCTTTCATTATGGCAGCAAAGGCAGAGGGCCGCTCCTGCGAATACAATGGCCAGATTTTTCAAAATGGTGAGAATTTTCATGCAGGCTGCAAGCACCAGTGCACCTGTATCGACGGAGCAGTCGGGTGCGTGCCCCTCTGCCCCAGCCACGTGCCCCTGGCATCCCCTTCCTGTCCGTTCCCACAGCTGGTCAAAGTGCCAGGCCAGTGCTGCCTCAGCATTGACTGTCATAAGGGAACCACCGTTATACCGTCCGTGCACCAACAAGCTGCAGTACCAGTTTACCCACCTTACCCCTTCATGCCCTACCCAGCTTATCCCTATGTGAAGCCTTACCCGAAACAATACCGGAAGCTGTACCCTTACAAACCCAAAAAGGAGAAGAACACTGTGGGCAACGACCTGCTGGACGTTGGACGCAAGTGGGACAAGCTACGTGGAAACAAGCACCTGGCGGGTAAGCGAGACAGCGGCCTTGTTGCCTCTGAGTGCCGTGTGTTTCCTTTGCACAGTGAAGCAACTTGTTTGTGTTTTAGTCATTTCAGCTCCCTGACGCACAAACGAGCTGAATGTAGGCCTTTTCACTGTGTTTATGTGTGTTAATGTTTAGGCGAGGCCTGTTTTCCACTGGCTCCTTGAACACCAGCAGCGCTCTCCCAGCCTCACACAGCACATACCTCTGTCACCCAGCTCTCCCCTCTCTGTAATCACCCTGTGTGTCTGTGGATGTTTAGTGAATAAGGCTAGTGTGCGTTGCATGCACACCTCTGCTTCTCCCTCCTGCTCCAAATGGCCACTTTCTGCTGCTCTGACTTCATATCCTGCATCCATATTTTGTCTCACGAGTCCTCTCTTTCATCTCTCCTAGCTTGGAGGAAGGAGAGAGACCAATGTGTGGTTCAGACCACCTCCTGGTCCCAGTGTTCTCGTAGCTGTGGGATGGGAGTTTCCTCTCGTGTTACCAATGACAATGCCCGGTGTAAACTGATCAAGGAGACGCGTCTCTGCAACATTCGGCCCTGCAGCTCCATGTATCTGCCCATAAAGGTGAGGAATGGGTTTGGTCCTTGTAAAATTCATCTTGGGGATATTTTGTAGTGTCATGAACCAAAACCATGCAGCCATGGCTCCATGCTAAACAGATTCATGCTATTGGTGCTAACACCATGGCATGTGTACAACCACTCCCTCCATCTCTGTGGCTGAAGCCCTTTCCCGGTCCTCTTGGGCCATTCATGATTCTGTTGCTTTGAAGGAGGAACACATCGATTGGACCTTTTTATAGGTTAGAAAGCAATTAGCAGAGTATTCAGATTTAGAGGGTGAATCCAGAGAAAAACAGCGTTTGCTGGCCTCGAGCAAAGGCCAGAAAGTGCTTTGGTTCATGCATGCAGATTATGCATAAACACGCAGAACTGACATGTGAGCTCATTGAGGCTCTTTGTTATGAAAGGTTGTTTTTTGAAGCATAGCACTCCAAAATGTACTTTATACAAACTGCGCTGCATCAGGAATAACTGAAGAAAGCCGGTTCATTTCTGGCTTTTTATCACACAATAGCTGACAATGGAGCCGTATATTTACCGTACCTTTACCAAATTCTTCCTGGTCCAACCAAGGTTAGTGTCTCCTGTCTCGAGCCGCCTATCGTGCCTGCATTTGGTGCTTTTGATGAGGACCAAAATTTCCATTTGTAGGTGGATAGAGGGCTTTTTTAATCTGAATGAGTTAGTTTGCATAATCACATGAATGAAGCAGACTTTCCAAACAGAGTGGATAAAAATTGCAGCTGTAGAAATGAGCAGCTTTTATGTTTATATTGATATCCCTTTTTGGTGGTAAAATTGTTAAATATAGCTTTCAGCTTAGCTTTTAATACTGAAAAGTGCTTTACTGGTTCTGTCCAAAGTCCACTTAGAAATTAGCCTTAAGCTCAGAAAGGAACTGGAAAGAACTTAAGATCACTTTTAATGAGACTTAAAAAGAGTAATTGTTGCATCACACATCAACCTTCCCTGTGAGTAATGTAACATCACTTTATCTGTCCTCTATCACTAATTCTCATGTACTGGTTTCACACAGGAAAAGCGTCCTTTTCAGGGACAACCCAGCATTGTAGCACCTCCTCTGGCTGGGAGGGTATCTCCTGCACTGACTCTATGGGTGGTATTCATGTGCTATAAGGAGCCATCACTCTGCTGCTTCCTCACATTTCACACACATTCTGCATTGGGCTGCGAGCCACTCGATGAGCGGGATTGGCTGTTAAGCACCTGTTTCCGCTGAACTCTCCCAGTGTGGAGTGTTGATGTGTACCAGTGTCAGTACTTAACTAACTGGTCTGACCTTTACTTTGTTTTTATCTCTGAAGGTAAAAACTAGGACAAACAATGGTTCCTGTGATGGAGTATTAACCCATCATTGTAGTGACTGGCACCATTTTAATGTAGCTGTTTTTATTCCCATCTGCTTTAAAGAGATGAAAAGTGATCATATAAGCACCGAATTCCAAATGAAAACCTAACTCTGAATAAAGAGGCTGGTTTATCCTCATTTTAACCCAAATAAAATATTCATGTTCATGTTCTTCATTACGGTTCTTCTGAGCATGTTCTCTGCCTCTCATCATCCTCCTCCTCCTCAGCTGCTGAAAAAAGTGTAGTTGCACGCTCGTGTCGAGCTCATGCAGCAAAAATATAATAAATGGAGCAAAAACGGTTCCACTGTTTTCCCCGTTTCCCTGAAAAGCCACCGTATCCATGGTAACGTAAAGGAGCTCGAATTGGGTCTCAGTCTTGTTGCTCTCCGCTTCAGGCAGCTCGGTGGGGTAGTGGCCAGAGGGTTGCTGGTTTGAGCCTCGGCCGGGGGAGGTTTGGGTTGGGGTTTAAAGCTTTTCTCTCATTTCATCCACAGAAAGGCAGGAAGTGCTCGCGCACCCACAAGGCCCCGGAGCCTCACCGTTTATCCTACGCTGGCTGCAGGACCACTCGCCTGTACAGGCCCAACTACTGTGGAGTGTGCCGGGACGGCCGATGCTGCTCACCTCGTCGCACTCGTACGGCAAACGTGACCTTTGCCTGCCCTGATGGAGAGCGCTTCATCCGCTCTGTCATGTTCATTCAGTCCTGTAAGTGCAGCGATGAGTGCAACCATCTGAACGAGGCGGCGTTGCCTCCACAGCGGTGGCTCTATGGAGACACCCACAAGTTCAAGGACTAACGGCATCCCAGAACCCACCTACATTCCTCCACACGACCAGAGAAAAGCCCCTCCCTCCCCTAGCTGTACCCAGTATAAAGTAGTGGTCCTTAGTGTATCTATGAGTAGACGCAGCTGTTCATACGTCAAAACAACTTTTCTGGAAGATAATTCGAGAAGGAGGAGGAAAAAAAGGAACCATATGGATGTAACGCCGACGTGGAAGCAGCAGCAAGAGCAGCCAGCGGCTTAGTGCAGGTTTAAAGTGCTTTCTGATGCAGCCAGATTAAATATTCTGCTCCAAATCTTCCCTGGACTCTGGTACTTTTCTTATTTTTAGGGAAGACTGGAGCATGAGCAGAGACATAAACACACAAGCAGAACTTTTTCTTCTCTGATGCTTTTATTGCAGTGGATTTGTTGAGGGGTAGATATGAGTCAGCATGTGTGGTAGAGTTGGTTAAACTTGTAGAAAATGTTCTGAGTGAATAGTCTGTGTCTTTATATTGTATTTATTCCTACATGATGAGAGACATGATGACGCGCTGCAGTTTGGAGCATCAGTGTGGGGGAACTAGAAGATGGAGGCTCCCGCCAATGCGAGCACATCTGATCACTGATGTACGGTATGTGTTGATGCGTACACATTTCCATGTGTCAGAGGCTGCTGACACAGCTGGACTCATCTCCTGCCTTGCCTCCACGACAAACTGAGACATTTAGCACCAGAGGAACAAGCCGGGGATTCTGGCGTCAAGAAGGCGACCACCTAATTCTGCACAAATTACGATCTGTGAGGGCAGCGAAAGAGCGTCATGGGGTTGCTGTGAAAATAACGTCTAAAAGCGACGTGTGTGCTGAGGTAAACATGTTATTTGTGACTTGTGGGTGGAACTGGTGCCTGGCCTGAAACAAAACAGGAACTCGTGTCTTCTCATGTTAGAGAGGTGTCTGTTTCTCAGAAAGGCCAAAGAAGAGCGTTATGCTGCAAACTTCAGCAGGAGCTTATTTATAAGGATGTTTGAAAGAGACAGATTCAGCAGAAGGGATTTTTTTATTATTATTATTCTTTCATTTCTGTGGCTTAGATCATTTATTCTGAGGATCCAGAGCTTGGATTAGTTAATGCACCTTATGACAACCTTGATTAATGAGCGGATCTTCCACCTCATGCAAACAGACTGAGGTGGCATCTCAAACTAATCTATGTTTTACTGTACTAGTTTGTTATGTTGGTGATTTGAACTAAGCAGAAACCATTTTGTGCCATAAGATTAGATGTTTCTTTCAGTTTTCTGAGAAAATATCTGCATATGCAATAGGTTTCTAGGCAACATTAAGTCCTTTATAAGGGTCTCGGCTGCCCGCGTACCTGGCTCTTTGCTCTTGTAGATGCTGTGGTTTTGGTACTGTGTGTCTAGTTTCAAGGGACACTATAGAGCAGCTATGTACAGATGCATTTTGTGATTCTTTGTAGTTTTATCTGCTGTATAAGGCCAATGATTATACGGAGATAGTCCATTTATAGTTTAGCACTGAACAAGGCAGGGTTGAGATCCCTTAGGGGAGTACGTCCCATGTTGAAAGCACCATGATTGTATGAGTAAACATTAAAATGTACGCGTCACGCTGAAAAAAGCTTAATGGTTTTGTTGTTCTCTTGGAAGCTGGTAAAGAAGATGGCATTGGTTTGATTTTCAATCATTTTTTAATAAAGACATTTCCACCCTGACTTGCTGCAAACATTTATTTACAGAGCGACACATCCATTGTGAGGTCAATGAGCCAACGACACCGATCTGAAGAGCAAATATCATTAAAAATTATTCAAGTTTTAATCTAAATGGCTGCATTTAAATGAACCTGCGCATCATTTTCCATTTTATCATGAGTTCATTTTTTGTTCTGAGAACATTTTCTTACTGAAATTAGTTTAAGTGCAGGCTGCACAGTGGAGGAGGTTAGAAATGGTCCTTAAGAGAGAATGTGTGTGTGACTGGTGACCTGTCCAGTGTCACTTACGTACATATGTATGCCTCTTACAGCTCCCCGCCACTCTTCCTCTGAATAAATGCAGATGATGAAGGACTGAATAATTTAAAATAAGTTCAGAAAAAAGCAGGTTGAATGAATTACACATAGTACTTAAACCAACGAGTCTTATATGAAAATGTTGCCTTCCCTACAAATGAACCATTCATGTTGTAATTCTGTAGCGGCAAGCTAATTAGCACCAACAGCGGTCTTTCAGCAGTTTTCACTGAAACACTTCTATTTAAAGTTTCCACCACAGATCAGACCTTTGCTAAACTGGAGGATTTTACTAAACTTTGTGTAAAAGGCTGAGAATCTGAATCCTGTAGGGAGTCTGACCTGCAGCAGCTGGCGGAGGGAACTCAAAAGGATTATTTCAGATATCTAAATTGGCTGTCTAATACACATTTACTGTTCAAAATGCAATCAATCACACACTTTAGGATAGACATATTGATTTTGTCATCAGATATGGTATAAAAGGCATGAAGGGTGATGAGCCCAAGTAGCACACCTCCTCAGAGAGATCACATGACACTGGCCTGGGGAAAATGTTCCCACTCATCCTGGAGAGGTGTGTGGAGGGTTACCTGGATGGATGGCATACCTGGTGCCATCACTGGAACATCCTCATCATCCAGGAACTGTGTGCAGATTCTGGCTACATGGTTGTCCTGAGTGTCGCCATAATGACAGAAAAAATGTGATGGCAGGACCTCATCCTTTCATCTGGCTTTGTCCAAGATGTGTTCACTGCACAATGCCTGCCAGACCCCCACAACGTGCTAATCTGTGCACATTGTCAGCAAATGGTTCACGTGACACCACACACATTGTTTTCACCTGCATGGGAGAGACAGAACCTTGATCCATTTGCGAACAATGCTCTTTCCCGTGCGGAGGTCCAGTGAAAGTGTGTATCCACCAGTCAAGCTGGTTGTGATGTCAGCCGTTGAGTTGGATCCAGACCTCCTGTAGGTGCTAAGTATGCGGTTTCTTGTGGTGGTTGCAAGCTGTCTGTGCAGAACTATTGTTTTGTCTGCTGTTTGGGTCTCAGGCGATCCCCAGATGCTGGAGCAGGATCTGGCTGATGTGTTTAGAAAGGACACGCTGGAGAGGTTAGTCTTTGGACCAGGAAACACCTCAGGATTCCTGATGAGCTGAAAGATGAGGCTGGAGGACAGAAGCCTGGTTTCCCTCTTCAGGCTGCTGCCCCCTGACCTGACTAGGATAAGGGGTGGGGGGTGGAGCGTGAGATTGATGGATCGGTGCACTGATCTGTCGTGGTGAAGAGGGAGCTGAGCCGGTCACTCTATGTCCCCATCCTCACCTATGCATACGAGCTGTGGGTTGTGACAGAAATGAGATCCCGGGTACAAGCGGCCAAAATGAGTTTTCTCCGCAGGGTGGCCGGCGTCTCCCTTAGAGATAGGATGAGAAGCTCGGCCATCCGGGAGAGACTCAGAGTAGA
>JBAMIG010000022.1:3954291-3964351 GCA_037177335.1 Kiunga ballochi
GTCCTACATGGTGCCCTACATGGTGTCCTATATGGTGTCCTACATGGTGTCCTATATGGTGTCCTACATGGTGCCCTATATGGTGTCCTACATGGTGCCCTACATGGTGCCCTATATGGTGTCCTACATGGTGTCCTACATGGTGCCCAACATGGTGCCCTATATGGTGTCCTACATGGTGCCCTATATGGTGTCCTATATGGTGTCCTACATGGTGCCCTACATGATGTCCTACACGATGTCCTACATGGTGTCCTACATGGTGCCCTATATGGTGTCCTACATGGTGTCCTACATGATGCCTTATATGGTGTCCTATTTGTTGTCCTACATGGTGTCCTATATGGTGTCCTACATGGTGCCCTATATGGTGCCTTACATGGTGTCCTATATGGTGGACATTTTTAGGGGTATCATGAGAAAAGTAGTGCACAATTAACAACAATCATTTTGTTGGAGGTAAAACCATCATGCCTAAAATAACTTCTTTATATAATGCAACCATCACTCCAATGGGTTTCCACTTTTACAATTCTCATGCGGTTGTTGCTAACGCATTATGTTTAGTAAAGGATTGTTTTGTTCACTGTAACAAAGATTAGATGTTAATTAAAAGAAAGCTATTCAGCAAATATCCCAACATAACCAAACCAGTTGCCTATAATCTACATTGTTGGATCAGAGATAGACGAAGAAGAAGACAGACATGTTTCCACAACCAATAGCAAGGATAAATGAATCAACTCTATGTATCCTAACAACTTTCCCTTTCCACTTGCATGTGGAAATTCCTTCTTCAGACACTAAATTCTCTTCTTTAACCCTCATTTATACCCCCAGTTCAACCTTTCATCATATCCTGTCCATAGTAAGTAGTGGACAGAAGAAAGTAGAGCTAACAATGGCACCTGGCTGCAGTTTCCTCCTAATTATCTCCTTGTTCCAGAGATTCAGCCCCCAAGACTTTTAATAGCAAAAGTGTCAGTTTCAGTTACAGCTTGAAGGGTAGGCATCTCTGTCCAGAAGGTAATAATAGGTTTTTCTTATCTGTCCCAGTTGTATGGTCCGTGGGCTGACAGAACAGAGTACTGATGAGAGCGACATCAGGGCCGAGGTGTGCTGCATTTCCACGAAGCCTCGTATCTGTGTGGCCCTTAAACACAACACCGCTTTGTAGACCCACACATGGGCTATCGCATGACCCCAGTATGGTGGCAGGACAACTCATCTCTATGCTATCATCATCTCTGCTTCAGGTTACATTAAAACCTGCAAACTCCACTGTGCACATTACAGGGTAGGAATCTATGCAGGTTCCTGGACTTCACTTATTATATTAAATCATGTGACTAAATTCAATATAGAGTTTGTGAAAAATTAAGTTTTTACAGAATAATGACATTTAAAAAATTTTGAATGTTAAATTCAACAGATTTTCTACAAAGCGCCTGACTGTAAGGGGACATAATAATGCAAAATCTACTTTTAGTCCTTAAAGGTATACCCATACTGTTTGTTGGTCATACTATGGTCCGGATGACAGGTAAAGATGGGCTGGTTTTGTGTTTCATTTTGTGGCAACAAAAATAAACCATACATACAGGATCCAAATCCGTCCAATATGAAACTGAAAGAAAACATTGTGACGTCTGGAAAGTCAGTATTTGAAGCTGAAATAAAGAAACCCTGAATTTTCACTTGTTTGTTCAAAATTTAAAGCTTTAAATTTATGAAAAGTTATGATTATGTGTGTCCATGAGTCTGACTTACTCATCATTCTTACATATATATAAAACATCCTTTTATTTTGAAAGGCATCAGAAACAGGAAGTGACATTATTTGAGTGCCTGTCAGATTAAAGTTTAAAAGCAGGAAGTTCCCACACGCTCTTATATTGTTTATTTGATGTTTTAATAGGCGAGACAGTGTCCATTGAGCTTAACTTAACCACCCATTTCTCAGATTAGATCAACTAAACCGGTTTGTAAAATAAAAAACATATCAATGCTAAGAGAATAATTCAGACTAAAATCAGATATGCTGAGTCAGCTAGCTATTACTCAGTACCAAAAAAACCACCTCATCACATTTCTACTGTACTGGATGGAAAAGATGTGACAACATTTTTATGCTTCATGTTCCAGACTAATGCAAATGAACCCATCAGACACAGTCCAGCCGACTGTCCCGCTGTCCCCTGAAAGAGGATGTCCCATCTCGTTACAGTGTAATTGTCTTTTAAAATGATGCTAAGGGGGGGAAATGTGTTGTAATGTGAAGTGATGTTTTGTGTGGGCTAGCTATACATGTGTAGTTTTTATGTAAACATTTTAATTTAATATTCATTTTATGGTTAAAATGTGGGAACTGGATTAACAAAATTCAACATAATTGACTATTCAGCCAAGAAAGCTAGCACGAAACTGTGGATTGTTTTGTTTTTTTGTTTTATTCCTACATGTTTTCTTTCAAATTCTCTAAGTTTCCAAAATGCAATGAATGAAACTTAAACAGTACATAAATAGAAAATGCTGAAAAGACAAAGAAGAATAAAAGCAAGCTAGGAAGTCCAACTTAACTGGTCAATACCGTCGACCATGATGGGTCTCTGGGCTTCTGGAAAAGAGACGTTACCAGTAGGCCTACATATAATTTATTATGGACTTAAAAAAATTTTCACAAGGGTGGACCATGTTTATTATAAGCCAAGTGCTAACCCAGCAAACAGTGCATTGCCATGGAGGGTTTCCTTTTATTATGGGAATGTTTTCTGTGACAGCTTTTAGCCAACTTACTGAGGTTTCAGTTAGTTTAACTCAATTCAGTTAAATTAAATTCACTTCAAAGTTTTATTTGTATCTCAGGCACTTTTACAGAAAGAAATACAATTCAGTCCAATTAACTGTAAATATTATCTAATTAAAACAAAGCCACATGATTCACTTTAGTTCAGTTTATAGGAACTGTTTTCACAGAAACCAAAGAATAAAAAATAATGGTTTTGTTAGGAAAGATTATTGTGGATCTGCAACCGAGGACTGAACCCAGAGCAGCTCCTGGAAAAGGCCTGATTCTCCCACATGGTGGTGAAGGAACTTTACACATCTCGTTTGGCCATGAAAAGCTCGCTGATGTCCTGCTGAGGAAGGTGTGATGGAGTCCAGAGAGAGATTACAGTAGTTATCACACAGTTACATAAATATGTTTTACACTAATAAAAATCCACTTCCATGGAGCGAAAGACACCTGGGAAAACATGGTGGTGAAAGTGTGATGGTTTGGACAGAACATTAAATCCAGGGAAGATTTTTATTATCATTTTAAGGTTGTTTTCCCCTAAGTTGTGTTAAGATTGCAACCTTTATTTTTATGACAGGGTTACAAGGTATGTAGGAAACTAAACAGTTTCCACTGGATTGAATTCACATGGCTATCCAGCCAAAGGTACATCTGCCCTCCATAAGCCGCCTTCTGCCAGTTTCCTGTTAAATAACCTGCATGTTTAGACATCAGATTGAGGTAGATGCAATCTGTTGGTTTTTAACTACAATATTTATTATGACTCAAAGTGATGCGTCTGTAACATGCTATGAGATGGCTTTGTTGTGAAGAGGCGCCATTTAGAAGTAAAACTGAATTTAAAACTGTTTACCTGTTTGTTTATGCATAAAGCTGATCAGCCAATCATGTGGCAGAAACTCCACATATTTAGGCACGTGGACATGGTGAAGATGACTTCTATGTTCAAACTAAGCATCAAAATGAAGATTAAACAGCATTACTGCTAATCTGCTGGGATTTTTACACACAACCATCTTTTTACAGAGAATTATCCGAGGAAGAGAAAATATCAAAGGTGAAGCAGCAAGTTTATGTGTAGGGGTCAGAGGTCAGAGGAGAATGGATGTAATGGTTGGAAACTGGACGTACTGGTTGGAGATGAGGTAAAAATTTAACTTTGCTCACATAAAAAAAAAGTCATTATATAAATTAAGAATTTTTAAGCTGAAGCTTTACCAAAATGTAGCTTTGCAGAACAGGACATTAATATTCCCAAACAAACCTTTTATGAAAACATTTTATGGTTTATGACTATTACCAACGACTAAATCAGTTTTATCCATCTTGCATTTTTATTCTTCCTTTTTTATGAAGTTACAGCCACAGTCCTAATAGCACAGTGTAAGTTATTTCCCCACCAACACTGAGCCACGAAACCGCTTCATACCGGCCTGCTAATGTTTCCTTTCCCTCCATTTACAAGACGTACCATTAACAGGGACATCTCTCCACAGCAATACATCATAAATGATCCCGTGTTGCAGTCCTTTTAAAGACCATGATAGGAACGCAAGAAACCAGTATAACCAGCAGCTTGTGGGTATTTCTGGTTCACCGGTCTCCCTCTGGTTTGTCATAAGTAATCCTCTGGTGCAGCAGCTGGTGTTTGGGCTGGATGGGACCATCAGGCTGAAACACTGGGAGCACTCTCAAGCGAACTGAGGGTCTACGCACCAGCTTGCTTTGCAAACGTCAGAAAAGATGTCTCAGAGCTGCACAAAGCTCATCTACTGGGGCGTCTGTGAGGCAGACAGATTTGTGCATACACAGTGTAATCCTGGATTCAGGCAGGAGGCACTGGGTGGGAAATGTGTGCATGAGCCTGTGTGGGTGACTGGCTGGGGGCATTATTGCTGCCCTCCTAGGAGGTCAGACACAGAGAGGAGTCTCCTAATCCTATTATCCATCACAGCGACCGCTGGTGACACGCAATACCGCGGGTGTGATGCAAACACATCACTGCATATTAAAATACACGTGAAGCCATCAGCCGGCCGGGGGCAGCCGGCCCTCTCCTGGATGGATCAATATAAAAGTCATTTGGAGCCTTTGCTCCTCAACACTGAGAGAAGGAGCAACAACTCGGCTCATGTGCCTCTTATGGATAATGACTCCAGGAAACCAACAGAAATAAAGAATTCATGAGAGCTTCCTCAAAGTGTGCATTATGTTATCAGCACAGAGAGCACATCCTCAGCAGAAGGCTGGGTTTGCATTCCTCACAGCCAACCAAAGAGGAGGTGGGCGAGCTGATAAACAGCCTGTAAATGGATGAGCGTGCTTCATTTTAAACTGACAGCTTCCCCCTTTTTCAGCTGTTTCCTTTCACAAGATCTCCTGACAGATAAAACTGGGACTCATAAAGCCAGGTAGTAATCACATCGATGTGACGCTCTGACAGGTTCAGCTTATCATCATCACCAGCATGCTCCTTCATCCCGTTCACCGTCACTCGCTGCCTGCTGGGAAGCCGATCCAGAGACTCCGGACAGAAGCTGCTTTCAGCCCGCCAGCTTCGGCCCGCCAGCTTTTCTCCAGCTTCCAGCAGCTGGAGAAGGTTTAAACCATCATCATCATCATCAGGTGGGGGAAATTGCAGCTACCTGTGCGGCACATGACTCATCGTCTTTGTGATGTAAAGTGGGCACAGATCAGTTGCTCCAGTTTCCCTCCGAACCATTACAGGCTGCAGCCCCGTCCTCGCTGCACGTCCTTTGTGCTCATAAATGGACACATGGTCCTGCTGCTTGTGCTTTAGGAGGGCAGCTGCTTTTCTGAGCCGTATGGTCACAACAACACTGTTAAAATGCTGACATGGTGGAAATACAGGGAACTGTGTCAGCTGATGTCAGCACGTTATGCTGCTGAAAGAGAACAAATAATGCAAAAAACAACTTCGTGTCTGACATTGGTCATCGTGGCACTTTGTTCGACCCTCCAGGAGCTAAATAACATTCAGTTTTCATATTTATCTCAGTTTTACTGTACCTAGGAAACACGCTTCTTTCCTCAAAGCTCCTTAAGTTTAAAACTTCATTTAATTTGACTTCAGCAGGTTTAGCATCCTTCTGATGGGTAGGGATAAGAGCTGTGGTCTGATAATCAGCAACACGTATGCTGAGTTCATGTTCTCACCTTTACCACCAGGACGTCGTAGTTACCTTTATAAGGAAGGTAACGTTGTGCTTTACGAAGAAGTCACAATAGAGCAAACACTGTTTATTTACCAAAATGCAGGATTTTTCCTGAATTCTGCTGCTCTCAGAATTCCTATGTTTATGTTTTCGCTGCTATGCAGCATAGAAGCTGTGCAGATACTGTAATAACATTTCACATCTTCCTTGCAGAACAATGCTGTAATACCACCACTTCTCCAGCACCGCTTTATGAAGCAACAACTATGCAAACCGTTCATCCATCCGTTTTCCACCCCTTATCCCGCGTCTAACGAACTTGTCACACAGCAGCAGTGTCGCTCGACGCAAACGCATCAACATTTTGCTCAAATGAACAGAAATGTTGCTAAGAAGAAAAAGAAGAAGAAGAAAAACAACAACAACAACAACAACCCCGGCTTCATCCCATTTAAAAACCAGGAACCATCATTTGAAATCTGACCCAACCCCATGGGCAGAGGCCCGGCCACCAGAAACATCCCCTCCGTGCCCCAGGCCTGGCTCCATAGGCGCCCCGGTAACCTGCATCCGGGAGGGTTTTTTTTTGCTGATCTCTATCATAGATGTCTTTGAACCGCTCTTGGTCAGGCAGACGGTTTATTTCACTGAAATGTGACACGATGACCTGATTTCTTTTAAACCAAACGTGCAGAAATGTTCTGTTTCTATAAACAGGTCTGGGTCCAGTCCGGACCGTCAGATAAACCCCCTTTATGCAGTCAGATAGTAAAGGATCTTTCAGTTATAACGCAACACAGAAGAAGTGGTGGACATCCAGTAATTTATCTTAGATGATTTATTGTGAAACAGATGATAAATAAATGAACGCTCTTAAGATGGACCTGTCGGCATCACCAGGAAGTGACGTGTCCACTTCATGCGATCATAATGTCCTGTATGAAGTATTTTCAACAGAAAGCAGAAAGACAGACCTCTCTGCCCGTTTAATTGTCATTACGGTAGAACACAGGACAGTCCAATCACAGGGTCAGATCAGAGGGTCACAGCGTCAGTACTGTAACTCCTATAGTATGTGTGCAGATAAAAATGTGTTTGGTGGTCACAAGAAGGTTAAAAAAACAGTTATTGTCTAGTGTATCCCCCCACCCTTTGGGACCGAAGTGGAACAGTCCTGAAAAAGTAGGGCGGATTGGATCAGATATGTTTTGCCCATGACTGTACCTGACCAAACAACCTGTACGGACTCTCCCCTGCTGGTAGAAACGGGGTCAGGTCTCAGAGAAATGGTTTTCTGCCAGTAAGGTGTGTGTTAGTCTGTTGTTAACTCAGCTGTACAACAGGCTTAAATCATTTCCACTTATATGGATAAAACTTATAGATCTTTATCAAATAAAAAGTGACAATAAGGTATGAATTGTTCCTCATAAAACAAGCTGCAGTGAAACGAGCTGTAAAGTTTGAAATTGAAGCTCTGTATCTGCCATATTTTCTTTCAAACATCTTGAAATAAATTACTTCTTTAAACTTTCCCCTGACAGAAACTCCGACTGGAGCATTAAAGGACTTTCTGGCTCCCACAGCCTTCATCAGCTTTACGCTCATCCTCACCATCACTGCAGCTTTCTAAGAAACACCAGCCAACCAAGAATTGTCCTTCACAGCACCGGCATAAGTCATGTTGTTCTCCAGATGGAGTCTGACTAACTTCTGAGGAACATCTCTTTCCATGTTGCTGATGATGATGAGGATGATGATAAACATCTTCTGTTCGTTTCACATTTCATCTGAGTCACAATATTTTCTGCTTTCAAACACAACCTGCAGAACAGAAACCAGAGAGCTTCCTGGCTGGCTGCTGCCACAGCCCTTCATCATGTTAACAGGTCTTCCTCCTCTTCATCCTGCGACCCGACACCGCAACAACACACACTCTGACAACACAACCCTCCTCGTGACCAGCTCCACCTGAGAGAACAGAGACTGTGGCTCTGATGGGAAACATGACGTTTGTAGCCAGACTGCAGTGAAATGTGCTCATTTATAATCATTGATCTATTATTGAACTGGTTTATTGATGGGAGGCTTTGGGCTGAATCAATCAGATTATGATGACACTAAATCAGGGAGACGTTTAGGTTCCTGTAACTTGTAGGAAAAGTTGTGAAACTCACGTGCAGCTCGTTGTTATTGGCCATCATAGATGATTTGTGTCTCAGAGCAGCTCCACTACAGATGTCTGATCATCGCAACTAAAACAGGAGAAAACAGTCCAGTCCTGCGGGATTATCAGCGAAATGACATGCACGGTGCGCGTGCCGCGTTTCACGCAGGTAAATCCTGAACGTCTTCAAGCAGGAGACACCGCAGAGGAGCAGGTAAGCGGGGGTCCGTCACCCCCAACCGGACTGCGGTTTGCATCCCGCACAGTGCGGGGTCCTGCGGTGGGTGCCGCCGGGCTGGACGGGATTCTGCGGGGAGGTGGAGCGGAACCTCCGGGCTCTTCACCACAGCTGCCCGCTGAGGCGGGAGACTGGGGCCATCTTCCCCGCGGCGGTGCACTCCTGCGGGGCTCTGCGGTGGACTGGGACCGGTGTGTGTGTGTGTGATGCTGTCAGGGAGAGGAAGACGTGTGTGAAGTCCCGCAGAGGACAAATGCCATTTCCGGGTGAGCCCTTCAGCGTAAAATGAAACATGAAGGAATATTTGACCCCAAAGCTCAGCTCTTCATCCTCATCTTCATCCATCCACCCCGAAAAGTTCAGATCTTTCATTTCTACACTGCTGATGTGATAAATGTAGAATTAATTCCTTAATAATTATCCCGTTTTGCTGTATTGCTTGTGTTTTTCACCCTGTGAAATAAAGATCTTTGTTCAACATGTGGAAAAGCCTTATGAGGAAACATGTTTGATCTAAAAGAAAAAAAAAAGATGTTTCATTAATAGGCCTATAGGTCTACTGCGATCTATCATGGTGATGATGAGGAGGAGGAGGATCCTGTGTTTTCTTGTGAAGCCACAGTGTGCTGGTGTCGTGACTCCTCTTCCTCTTCCAGCTTGATCTTCATGACAAAAATCCCACAGAGGAGGAGCGCCCTCCTGCTTCCACCTGTTGATACTAATAATATTAATCCTTTGCTTTGTTTTTATACTCAGTTATGCTCATGGGAAAGTTAGGAGATTCTTTTAAAGCTATTTTTACAGTTAAACTCTCACAGTAAACCTGTTAGATTAATGTTTAGTTAAAGCCTCACATTAAACTAGTTAGATCCATGTTTAATTAGTTAACCCATCATATTAAACATGTCAGATTCTCGTATTAACTAGTTAAACCATCATATTAAACCTGTTAGATTCATGTTTTCATGTTTAACTAGTTAAACCCTCAGTAAACGTGTCAGATTCTTGTTTAACTAGTTAAAGCCTCACATTAAACTAGTTAAATTCACGTTTAACTAGTTAAAATCTCACATTAAACTTACATTCATGTTTAACTAGTTAAAGCCTCACATTAAATTGGAGGATGAGAATTAAAAATGGAGGATGAGAATTAATTCCATTTAGTGGTGAAGCAATAGCAGCTAATGACACGTGAGCCAGTTTCACCTTTTCCTTTACAGGTAACTTCTCACACTGTCAGACTGCAGGGCGACTTGAGCTTCCCAGATACCTATTTAAGGAAGCAGAACCTCCAGTTATCAGTCTCTTAGGAGCCAGTTTTCAGTTTGTCTTCAGGAAGCAGATGTCTGATCTACCGTTAAGACCAGGTGGACAGCCTTTATCCCTTTACCTACACTGCTTCCCATGATCTCTCTTTACCTCCATGTAAAAACAGGACATTATTACCTTCCAACTTTTTCTTCTTCTGGTATCATTGGCCTAGAAGCCTCTCTTATACTTATTGATCTCCTTTTCATGTCCTCTGCAACCAAAACCATCTCAAAATGATGTGATGCGCTTCCAAGTTTCCCCCTGAAACTGCAGGAGAACTGCGGGATGTCAGCGGGATATCTGCAGGAGAACTGCGAGATATCTGCGGGATATCTGCAGGAGAACTGCGAGATATCTGCGGGATATCTGCA
>JBAMIG010000022.1:4046061-4057227 GCA_037177335.1 Kiunga ballochi
AATATCATATGAATCAGTTAAATGTAGTTAAACATAATAAAATACACATAAAAAGATTAATACAAATATATGCAACATTACAAACTGTAAAAAGAGCTTAAAGTCCATTAATAAGGTCCAAACTTGGAAACTCTTCTCCTCTCTTCTCTCTCTTCTGCTCTGACAACAAGCAGGTTGCCGTCTAGTCTTCGCCTCTTAAAGGCCCAGAATATCGCACTTTTAGGCAGCCTTTTCTACAGTAAGGAGTAATTAAGCCGCCGACCAAAAAGGATCTGGCCTGATCACACGAATAAGTACAGCAAAGCTTTACATCCTGCATAAAGACTGAAATGCATGAAGCTTTATTAACACAGAAGAGTTTCTGGTGTTTAATTAGAACCAACAGAATAAATCTGTAAACATGTCTCAGCAGTGCTCTCATTCAGTGTCCCCTCTCGATAGATGCCTCTTTGCGACGGCAGGGCTCTTCATCTTCAGCCAAGAAGGGTGTAAAGGCGGGAAAAAGGCCGCGGGGTAAGGAAGAAAGGAAGGTCTTCTTCCTGAGGAGGAGGAGCAGCAGGGTTACCGCTGCTCCGGCACACACTGACAGCGATAACGATGACATGGATGATGAACGCGTGCGATGCTTCCTGTCGGGGGACATCTTGGATGAAAATGAGATGGATGATGACGCTGAGGCGTCGAAGAGTGTGGAGAGGAAGTGCCCCTACTGCCCCGATCGATTTCATAATGGAATCGGACTGGCCAATCATGTGAGAGGCCACCTGAACCGGGTCGGCGTCAGCTACAATGTGCGCCACTTCATTTCCCCCGAGGAGGTCAATGCCATCGAGAAGAAGTTCTCATATCAGAAGAAGAAGAAGAAAGGTGAGTGGGCCGCTGTTTCTGATGCTTGGGGGGGGAAACATGCTGAGAGAGGTAACCGATACGCAGGAAGCTGTGTTCTGACTCGGCCCAAACCTCCAAACAGTCACGTTTCTGTTGCACGTTTGGGATTTTAGGCGAAGAAGAGGAGCTGCTGCTGAGCTGCACGACTCTTCAAAGGGTCTAAATGATCCAGATACATGAGCTGAGACGGCAGCGTTGGCTCAACGCTTGGTGCAGGAGGAGATGCCTGCAAAAGGTTTTCTGAAAGGCCTTGTTACCTGTAGAAATCCCTTCAGATGCATCATTCCTGAGACGTGACCTCTGACCCCCCCTTCAGAGGGGATGCAGGCTGATGTCCTGCTTCATGTGAGGAAACATGTTTCAGCAGTTTGGAACGTGTTTCGACTCTAAATGTTTCATTCAGCATAAAGCTGATATTCAATAAAACAACACAAAGCTAAAAAAGCTCACATGAGCAGGATTGCTGTGGCTTTACAGCTGCAGTGACCTGCTGCATGTTCTGTTTAGAACACAAAGATGCTTTTTATGAAAGCCAATGGCAGAAGATGAAAACAGCCGTAAATACGTTTTCTATTATTCTGCAGAGATTTTCTGAATCAGATTCAGACTCGTTTCTCTGTTCACATCCGTGAAACATGGACAGTCTCCACCACCTCCCACATCTTCATTTTACGGACCTGCATCCAGACACACGGTCGTGTTTTTGCAGCATTTTGGGATGAAGCAGAAATTGGAACTACAGTATCTCTAAGTGGTTTCTCTTTAACGAAGCTGGAAAACCAACGAGGTTGCTTCCTGGGATCGGATCAGACGACAGATTAAACACCTGATATAAAGATGAAAGTGTTTATTGGCTGAAATCTTTTGGACCTGGCAGTATTTGTGATGATAAAACACATAAAATGAGATCAGAACTTTTTGTGTTTGGATCACTGAAACATAATCCCAGGTCTTAATGAGAGCTTTATGGACTGGTGACCATGCTGGCTTTTGTTCTGTAAACTTTTTACTTTGTAGTTTTTATGTATTTCCAGTAGATTAAACATAAAAACAATCATTTAGGCAACTTCATGGGTGGGAATCTGAGTCAAAAGGAGCCATAACTCAGACCAAACCAGCAGATGCTGGCGCTCATCACACCTAAACGTCGCCTCTTCTCTCTCCAGTTGCCAACTTTGACCCAGACACCTTCAGCGTGATGCACTGCGAGTTCTGCAGCGCCGGCTTCGACACCAGAGCTGGCCTCTCCAGCCACGCCCGAGCTCACCTCCGTGACTTTGGCATCACCAACTGGGACGTCACAATCTCGCCCATCCACATCCTGAGGGAACTTTTCTCCAGGAGGCCGGACCTGGTCATTCCCACAGCTCCTCCAAGGAGTCCGGGCAGCTCTCTGGAGGAGGAGGATGAGGAGGAGGAGGAGGAGGAGGAAGGAGGTATAGAGGTAAAGCTGGAGGGCGAGATGAGTGAAAGACCTCTGTCTTCTTCTGAGTCTGAGAAACTGGCTTTAGTGTCACATCAAGACTGGAAGACGGAAAACGATGAGGATGCCTCTGAAGGTGAGTTTTCCTGCTTTTAGAGGGAAAATGGGTTTAATTTAAGCAGGACAGTGTGTGTGTAGCCTATATGTGTGTGTGTGTGTGTGTGTATGTTGTGTGTGTGTGTGTGGTTGTGTGTGTGTGTGTCTCTGTGTGTGTGTGTATGGTTGCGTGTGTCTATGTGTGTGTGTGCGTGTAGCCTACATGTATGTGTGTGCATGTGTGTGTGTAGCCTAAATGTGTGTGTGTGTCTGTGTATGTGTGTGTGTGTATATGTTGTGTGTGTGTGTGGTTGTGTGTGTGTGTCTCTCTCTCTGTGTGTGACCGTTAGGGACAGAGCGGTAGATAATGGATGGATGGATTATTAAGATAAAACATTTCTATTATAGCCTATGCTAAATTTTTGGCAAATTTTTCATGTGGCAAAAAAAGGGGCCAGTCTTAACTCCCGGGCTAAAAAGTTGTCCCACTCCGCCCCTGGGGTAGCCTATAGCCTATGTTGTGTGTGTGTCTGTGTGTGTGGTTGTGTGCGTGTGTGCGCGCGCGCAGGGAGGGGTAAACACAAGAAAGAGCGTCCCTTGATGCCCACGTTGATGTGGCATCGGGTGCACGTATCCCTCCTCCGTCTCGGCTCGATTGGTCACGCCTTAGCTTGGCGGTGAGTATGGGAGCAAAATGGCTGCTTCCTCCTCCCCGCAGACCCAAACAATAGCGGAAAGGCTGTCTGGCTTCAGCTGCCGGGAGTCCGATGCACTGCGGACCGGTGAGTAACCGCGCGCGCAGTGATTCCCGAGCACCGCGTGCACCCCATCTTCCTCCTCCTCCTCCACCTCTTACTCCCCCCTCCTCCGCCGACGTCTGGCGCTCTCTGTCACATTATGGCCACATAGCAGCCATAAAAAGCAAAAAGACAACTCTTTATGGCGCGACGTTAAAACGTGATAAGAAAAGTGAGTCTCGCGCAGGTGGCGCGTGACATGCCTGTCGGCTCATTGTTTCTGTGTGATGGAGGGAGGGTAGCTTTATAGGCTATTAAAAAAAACATGTTAACAGTTTGTGAGGTTAAAAAAAGCCCTCACGCACGCGCCTCCGGTGACGTCCAGCGTCTCCGGCACCGCAGGTCGGTAAAACTCCCCCCAGTTGCCCAAACCTCGCCATTTTACTCCGCTTTCATTCCCGATGGAGGACACGCTGTGCTCTCAAAGTGGAAACATGCACGTTTAGAAATAAACTGACCCACAGCGCGCGCGGGAGGCAAACTCCAGCACTTTGCAGGGCAATAAGTTGCGGTAACCGGGCATCTGGTGTGAACTTAGTGCTACTTTTTGCTGCTTTGTCCGAATGCAAAGTCCTGCTTTACTCTGATTTGATCCCATAAATCTGAGCTCGCGCTCCGGCGTGATAATAAAAGGTGTTATAACGCTGCGCTCCGAGGTGTCACATCGCCTCCTTTACAGTCAGGAGATGATCTGACAAGCGCAGAGCCGCCCACCAGACAAAAAGCATTGTCTGTCTCCACGTCTCTTTTGATTTAGCGGTTTGTCGCAGAAAATGGCACTTTTGTCCCAGGAATGCCAGACTGCGGGGAAGCAGGGCTGCAATGTTTGATTTTTCTGCCCTTTTTCTACACTGACTCCTTTTAGAGCTGCTGCTGATGCACGGACTGAAACATTACAGGCAATAAGCTCTTAGCAATCACAAGCCTCATTCACTTATTAGCTGGTAGTTTATTTATTTTTCTGTTATTGTTATTTAGGGGATGAAGAGGAAGCAGCCGAGGAGGAGGATGATGAGGATCTGCGGTTTTCTGGTCTGGACGGGTTGAACTCCAGCGGGAATGCTGAAAGCCTCTCTCCGGAGGAGGATGCAGACACTAAGGGTGAGCTGACCCCGTAAGGTTGGATTTGCTTTGTGAGAGGGACCTCGGGTCACTGCTGAGGTGTGGCGACACCCCAGCAGGGTCATTTGTCCAGAGGGAGTGTTTAGGAGCGCATAGAGGAGCACCTCAGTGCTGCAGACTCTAGACAACAAGGTGAAAGTGTCTGTGACCTGCATATAAACCTCGGCCACCCGGTATTCCCAGCATCTGCAACGTGTTTGATGTTTCAGGTTTTTCTGCATGTTGAAGCAGCTGTGTGTGTTTCTTCTGTTTTTACAGTCCATAACCTGAAGTGTGAGCTGTGTGACTCCGAGTTTGAGAGCAGGCGTGAACTCTCCAGCCACGCCCGCTCTCACCTGCGACAGCTGGGTATCGCCACCTCGGAGAGTAACGGGGAACCCATCCACCTCTTGTACCAAATCGCTAAGGAGCGCGACGTAAACGGCGAAATAAGCCCCTCTCACGCAGAGCTGCTCCTTCACTCCCCCCCTGCTCCGCTGAAAGATGAGGAGCAAGACGACATGGACTTAGACGAGAAGCCCATTCCTCTCTCCATCTTGGCCAAAGCAGCAAAAGCAGTGCCACTGCCCTCTTCCTCCCCTACATCCACGCCTTCTTCCAGTGCCTCTCCAGCTCCATCGCACTCTGGCTCCCCTTCATCGGTAGTGAAGAAAGCCCCCATTTCCTCTCTGCTGCCTGTGTCTTCCCCCTTGCACAAGGCCGGGGGAGTAAAAAGCCCGACCCCTAGTCTCGCCATTGCAGCAGCCAAACCCCTGTGGGCCCCGCAGGAGAGCGATGCTCCTCTCAACCTCAGTAAGTGTCCTCCCTTTGGCTGAAATCTGACATCTGCGAGCTGTGTTGTTGTCTTTCTGTCTCTCAGTGGGAACTGTTTTCTCTCATTTAGCACTAGAAGTAGACCCAGATAAGGACATAGTCTGTGAGCTGTGTGGCGCTTGGTTCGAGACCCGGAAAGGTTTATCCAGCCACGCGCGAGCCCACCTCCGACACTTTGGTGTAGAGTACTCTGAGTCTAAGGGCTCTCCCATCGACCTCCTACACCAGCTCATTGATACAGATGACTTTAAGCACAAAGCCAGTACGCAGCTCGACAGCCACACCGAACCGCGGGGCCTCACGACAACGCTTCCTTCCCCAAAGCAACCGCTGCTGACGGTCTCCTCTTCTTCCTCTTTATCACTCCTGTACAAAGTGACCACAGCCGGGGGTGGGTCAACATCCAAAGCTACCTCTTCCTCTGCCTCGTCTGTATCCAGCCAACCTGCCAAGCGCCTCAAGACCTCTTCCATGCAGGTCTTTCGTCTCAGTAGTGGGGAACTCATGGCCCTTCCACACAGTGAGTGATGCTGGATATATTTTCACATCGAACAGGACTCCCATCTCTTTCTGTTTTAAAAAGTAACTTTTCTTCTGACTTCTTAGATGAACCTCCAAAGGAAATAGGCTGTGAATTCTGCGGCGAGTACTTTGAGAACCGTAAGGGCCTTTCCAGCCACGCCCGCTCCCACCTGCGCCAGATGGGTATTACTGAGTGGTCTGTCAACGGTTCCCCAATCGACACCCTGCGGGAGGTCATCACAAGGCGGGGCTTGCCTTGCGCCCTTCCTCTAAAACGTCTCAAAACTCCACCTCCGTCCTCTCCGGGACCTCCTCGTTCTCCTCTGTCACCCTCCTCGTCTCCATCGGGTACCCTCCTGGGTCGCTTACCCTTCGCCTTTGCTCGTCCCTCCAGTCCTGCTCAGTCTGTGGTGTCCAAATCCAGCTCGGCTCCTCCGATACCTTCGGGTGGCCTGATTCTTAAGCTGAAACCTGAGCCGGTTCAGCTGGAGGTCACTGCTCCAGCAATGGTGGGGAGATCTGGAGGTTTTTCCACCGAGTCTCTCAACTGTGGCTGGAGCAGCTCTGACAATGTCTTCCCCCTCAACTTGGGTATCTTCAGTATTGTTATTCCCTGGTAAATCATACAGAATGTAGATCTTGAATCTGTTTATTAATACAGTTTCTTTTACCACCTTGTCTCTTTAGCGATGGCCCATGAGGTGGAGCCCACACGAGACATCCGCTGTGAGTTTTGTGGGGAATACTTCGAGAATCGTAAGGGCCTCTCAAGCCACGCACGCTCCCATCTTCGTCAAATGGGCATTACCGAATGGTCCGTAAACGGCTCACCCATCGACACCCTGAGGGAAGTCATGCACAAGAGAGGAATTGGAGGCTCTTCTCTTTCAGACCATGGCGTGAAGAAAGAGTCAAGCCAAGGCGCCTACAGTCCCTCGTGGGAAAACGCAAGTGGTGCCAGAACGTCGGAGGGATTGGGCGTTTCGGGTTACCACTCCTCTAAGTTTCGTAAATCTCCTCTCAGCTTGTTGCAGTCGGGGTCGAGGTACCAGAAGCAGGGCTTGGGGAGCGCTTCTTCAATCCCATCTGCAGGGAAGTTTTTCAGGATGTCCCCGTTGGGGAAGAGGCCTTTATCAGAGGAGGCGAAGTCAGTGGAGACTGCCCACTCTTCGTCACATCGGCTTAAGACGTTCTCACCTCTTCCACAGGACTTCTCCCTCAAAAGAAAACCTTCTCCAGACAAGCCTTCACACCAGGGTGAGTTGCAGTAGCTAAATCCCACCTCATCCTTGTTATTAGGCTGTAAAAACAATGCTTTGTTCTCTCCTACCCTGTGTTTCAGACCCAAGTTGTGAGCTGTGTGGTTTCTACTTTGAGAATCGAAAGGCTTTAGCCAGCCATGCGCGAGCCCACCTGAGACAGTTTGGTGTAACTGAGTGGTCTGTAAACGGATCGCCTATTGAGACTCTTAGCGCTTGGATGCGCAGCAGACCGCAGAAGGTGCTGGAGATGCACCGTAGCTACATGCAGGGTAACCGCTCTGCCCTCAAGAAGGTAAGGAGTCTATCTGTTGGTGGTATTGCACAACACAGCGACTGACCAGTGTGTACGTGAGTTTATGGATACAAACCAGTACTGTCACAATGGGTTCGTTTTCTCACCGAAAATGGAAGCTAGTATGTGCCTTCCTCAAAGGCTGAACAACTACACAGATCAGAATCCATAAGCTTCCTTTTCTTCACGGTGCCTGTGAATAGATGCTTTGAGATCAAACTCGTCCTCAGCTGGTGGCATGACAGACATTTTGTGTCTTGAAAAGCTTCAGACGTGTTGTCTCGCAGCCTTACTGTAGATCCTGTCTTTTACGCTCAGTGAAAATCACTGTGGGGACAGATGCCAGAACAAGTAAGCTATTGAATTGATAGTTGCCATAGTAACCAGGGTGCCTGGCAGCTTATGTTTCATCTTCAAATAAATTATGGCGAGCTGTTGATGGGAAAAAATGTATGTTTTTTTCTCTCCACCCCCTTCTGGCTTAGTTTCTGGTGCATTTGCGTCACACCTTTTCCCTGAGCTGTGATGTGACACACATGCAGAGAAGATTACCTTTTCCTTTTTTTATTCCAGAGGTAATTTGGTATTGGAATTTCAGACCTGAATTTAAGGACCTTGTAGTTTGTATGATTTAGAAATAATCAACCATTGATTGATAAAGTCACTAAACTGTAAATGATTCTGAGCTTTGATTAAAACACAACCTATAGCTTACTAGTCTGTGATTTTTTTAAACATTAGAACATTTAGCTACTATGAATCAGATTTATGTAAATAATAAATCCCTACATGGGCCACAATATTTATTATTTTAGTGTTGTTTTTTATTTTTAAGTCCTGTTGTAATATAGCATGAGGGAGGTAAGACGGCACGGGGAGAAAGAAATCTGTATTCATGCTAGTGTTTTAATGCTAACAAGACTACAGAATACATTTTATAATTATGGACTAAAAAGATGTCAAAGCCTTAAGAAATGAAAAAGGTTTGGTAAAAATATAAAATCTTCAGAGAGAAATTAGTGCGATGGGGCTGATAGCACTTAGCTAACGATCACTAAAGTTAGCTAAAAGATGCTAATGCTAGCTACTTTCTACTGTTCTGTATGCTCATTTTTACATAATAATTTACCAAAACTTAGGTTTTAATAGAGTAAGAATGAAATGAATAGTATAGGCAGACACTAATCAGATCCTGTTGGCAAATGCTCAGCAGATTAGCCGTTATTGTAACAAACGTTTCTTTTTGTCAGACATTTGGTGCTTCAGCTAAAACATGTTCCCGTAGCAAAATGAAATATGATCTATTAATATTTAATGAAAATATACTATGTCCAGTTCCTGTCTTTTATTAGTGAAGCCTTGTTACCTGTAAAAAATTAAGCTAGGCAGTAAAGCTGCCAAACTGATGTAAATGAACACAAAGTTGTGAATTTGGAAGTAAAATATCAACATTTGTGTCTGTGCTCATGCTAAATAGCAAATAAATTATAATGATTTTAAAATAATCTAGCAAGGTGTAAAAAAAAACAAAACATATTGAATTTCAGCGATATTGCAGTGAAAAGAAAAAAAAGCGTGCACTTCCTGTTCTGGAGGTGGGGAACGGTGGGAGTTTGTACCAGGAGGACCACATCTGTATTATAGGATGTTTATGAGACCATTTGCTTTGTGGTTTTTGTTGTGTTTGTTTTTCCTGCTTATTGAACAACCACCATTACACCAGCACCACATGATGCTCACGACCAGCGTCTGATTGGTTCAATCAAATCTGTCAGATTTGAATATTAAAACTAACATGTCTTAGTTTACAAATAAAACTGGTAAAAATGGACATCTCATCATTCCTATTTCTGATTCTGATTTGTTAAAAAGTTCTGTGTGAATTATTCAGAGGAATTAATCAGATTCAGGTTAAGTGTGTAAAGGTGTTTTTTAATGCTCTGATGCAGGTAATGTTGGATTAAAGAAGAAAAAAGACTTTTCTGGTATAACATTTTCAGCTTTACTACTGTCATTCACACAGATAGAAGGGTATTTTATTAATAACGGGGTGTAAATTTCTTCTTTTTCTTTCCAAATTCTTATTTTAAATGAAATAAAAGGAGACACTGGCAAGGCATTTTCAGATGTAAGCATGAATTTAGACCAATAATGATAAAAGAGTGCAGGACTAGCGAAGTGATCAGGGATTAATTTTAGGTTATAATTTAACCAGTCGTCACCTCACTGGTTTCTGGCTGATCAGACATCTGTTCAGGGTGAGGATGGTTGAGACTAAACTGGGAAGCTGTGATGTCATCTCTATTAATAGGGATGATAAATTCACATGTTACAGAGAGGAGGAGGAAGAGGAGGAGGGTCTGAAATGATACAAACCGCTGTGACTTGGTCACATTTAGCTTTTTCACGCGACTCCGCTTCAAGCTGCTTCTGTCTGTTTAAATGCCTGTAGCGGCCACAGCGTGGTCTGTCCTTCAAACGCTTGTGTGGTGGAGAGGATGATGATGATGATGAGTGTAATGCACATTGTACACAATGAGTCTCTAATAGTGATGTTTAACCATCACAGAGCCGGGTAGATGCTGGGTTGTTTTGGTGACCTTGTTTTTTGCTTCATGTTTGCTGACAGGCGATAAAACAGCTGATTGTGTTTGTTGAGGTTTGTGCACCTTGCTTCATAACAGCACCCCTTTACGAGACGTTTGTCCAGCATGTAGCCCGTTTGTCCCATGCTCAGTCTTTCATTTGGAGACGTTTTCTGCATGTCAGACTTTCTATCATATTTAGGTCAGAGGGATTTTATAGGACTCTTTAAAAGCTTCTGCTTCTAAATCATGGTGGATTTAACGTCTGCCAGGGCTCATTGTCCTGTTGCAGAAGCCAGTCTCTTCTCAGTGTGTGTGTGTGTGTGTCAGACATTCTTGAGGTGTGTTGCCATTCAGTGGAATATGCAATATGTTTATTTAGTCCTTTTAACCCAGAGGAAATGGGTTTTATGTGACGCTGAGGTTTCCCGTTTCCACATTAAAACCCTGCACTGAATCCGTTTGTAGCATTTTTATTGACTTATTTATAAATGAGCTCAGAAAATTAGAAAATATGTTGGGTTATCATGACAATGCTTCCTGGTTATCAGAAAGATCGTTGTTTTCTTCTTTTTAAATGAAGCTTTTAGGAGAAATAAATACATTTATGTGATAAGCAGCAGTATGTGCGGAAGATCAGACTCTATTTTCTGAGGAAGCTGAGATCGTTCAATGTGTGCAGCAAGATGTTGGAGATCTTCTACCAGTCTTGTTGCCAGCACTATTTTTCTTCGCTGCCGTTTGCTGGGGCAGCAACATCAGAGCCAGCGACACTAACAGACTGGACAAAATCATTAAAAAGGCTGGCTCTGTCCTCGGTCTCAGGCTGGAGACCTTTGACACTGTGGTGGAGAGGAGAATGCTGGATATGGACAATGAGCAGCACTCTGTCCATCACACAGTGGACAGACAGCGTAGCAGCTTCTCTCACAGGCTGCTGTCCTGCTGTCCAACAGACAGATACAGAAAATGTTTCCTGCCACACGCCATCAAACTGTACAATAATGGGTAAACAAATCTGGTCATCTCACAGTCCATGTGCACTTTTTATCTCGTTTCTGTGCTCATTGGTTTCAGTACTTACCTGCTCCACTGCACCTTATATTTCATTTTATTTTATTTTTCTCTATAAAACCACCCTTTATTTATTATATGTCTATCCTGTGAATAATATAGTCTGGCTACTGTCTGGTTTAATTTATAATGTCATTTCTATCCCAGTGTGTTTGCTTAAAAATATCTATCTATTTATATATCTCTTTATCTTTATCTTTATCTTTATCTTTATCTTTATCTTATCTTATCTTATCTTATCTTATCTTATCTTATCTTATCTTATCTTATCTTATCTTATCTTATCTTATCT
>JBAMIG010000022.1:4089006-4099027 GCA_037177335.1 Kiunga ballochi
TGTACGAGTGTGTGTGTGTGTGTGTGTGAGATGTGTGTTCATGCTGCTGGAAGAGTGTGTGTGTGTGTGTGTGTGTGAGATGTGTGTTCATGCTGCTGGAAGAGTGTGTGTGTGTGTGTGTGTGTGTTCATGCTGCTGGAAGAGTGTGTGTGTGTGTGTTCATGCTGCTGGAAGAGTGTGTGTGTGTGTGTGTGCATCATGTTTTTCACATAGAAATGGAGTCGATACCTGATGCATGTTGGGTTTAGTCTCCAGATGTTCGTCACACATGTTCCTGTATTTATTGTTTTGCTGGACCTGTAAACACGTTTGTTTGTCTGCAGCACACGCTGGGGTTCGGCATGATGGGGGGCGCTGATGGAGGAACGCCCAGAGGCCGAGGGAGAGCGCGGGGTCGTGGGAGAGGCAGAGGCTTTAATAATGGAGGAGGATATGGCCAAGGAGGTAAAATACCGTTTTATTTCTGCTCTGTGGTAAATGTTCATATTAAACATGCCATGTGTCCGTCCCCCAGGTGGCTTTGGGACATACGGCTATGGAAACAGCAGCAACTCGGGCTACAGTGAGTATTTCCCCGTCTAAACTGTTGCTTTGCTGTGTTTTATATACAGATCCAACATGTCAGGACTGTGTGAAAGCATTTTCCTTCTCCTATCAGTGCTGGGAAAAGATCCAGCTGAGTGATTTTACATTTCTCTGCTTTAAGCCACAGGACAGATTGCGTTTTTCACAAGCCCTTGCTTATGAGTACTCGTCCCTTCTTCTGGCAGCCTGTTCTGAGGACTGACCTACCTGAGCGTGACAGGAGCAGAGAAATCTAAAAGACAAACACATCTTTAAACAAAATCTGACCTGATGTGTCATTGGCCTGCCACCTTTTTTTTAAGGCAGAAAAAATCTAAATAAAATCTAATTTTGATCATTTTCCCCCTTCTCTGCCCTGTCTCACTCTTTAGGTGACTTTGTCTCAGACTGCTATGGCTACCACGAGTTTGCGACATAGATCTCCCCTCTTTAAAACAAAACAGTCAAAAACGTCCCATAGAGAGGACAAAAAACGGACTAAATGCTCTGTAGTGATCCAGCAGCATCATGAACTCCCTTCACCACCGAGTCCACAACCCTGGGAATAAATCGTCCTCGTCCCTCTGCTCCGTCTTGCCATTTGTCGTGTCCAAATACTCCGGGGAAACGATCTTCCACTGCATGCGTGTAGCCGTAAGACAACGTCTGTCCCGTCTTCTTGCTGTGGACGCACCCGGACGCCTGGACCTTGTCTCCTTCTGTCATATCGGGCGGGGGACAGGACTTTGTCTCTGCAGCATAAGGAAGTGAAGACCGGAGCAGCTAGACGGCATACTGCTGAAGGATTGAAGACAACAGCGGTCGTCCTACATGTCACGTTGGTCCATTTCCTGCTTCTGTCTCTGGGATGCCACTGAAACCCATTCTGTACTTCCTGTTTCTGACAAATGGCCCCGTTGTTGATGTAACGTCCTCTGTTTGGTACCTGAATGCATGATGGTTTCACTGTAGCAGTATTTTTCTCTGAGTCCGATGGTCTAAAGTTTAAACCGCAACACTTCCTGCTTTTTTTTTTATCTTTTTTTTTCTCAAATAAATGTGAGACTTGTGACTGTGCCACAGCAGGGTCCTTATTATTATTCACTGATTACAATATAAAGAACATGAAGGAGTTTTGTTCCCTTTGTAAGACTGTGCCGTGCTATTATTCCCTAGATTATTACAACAATGGTGGTGCAGAGGAAGAAGCTGGGGTGTTAAGCAGCCTACCTGGGGGCCCTCTATCCAGCATAGCACAAGGACCGGCACAAGGCCTCTATGGTTCATATTACCAGAATGAAGGAGCCTACGCTGCCTCTTCCATCAACAAGCCTCCCAAAAAGAAGCCTTTGATACACAAAGGTGGGAAGGTGGCCTTTTCAGGTCCCCCTGTGGGGAACATGGGCCCTGCAGGAGGCTACCAGCCCAGCAGCATAGGACAGGGCTCTTATAACCAGTACGAGATGGGGAAGAAGAACTTTAACCAGAACCAGGGCGGGTTAGGTGCTTACCCATACAGCACTGCCTACCCGAGCCAGGTGACTGGTGGTGCTGGCTGTAACCAGGACTACTGCTACGATGGTGAGTTTGAAAGATTTTAAATGGATTTTTACTTTGGAAATGTCTTCTGATTTTTGTCCCCTGCTGTGTCTCAGGTTTCAGCAGCCAGTCTGGTTACGGCTCACAGGGGAGCAGCAGCCAGGGCTTTGGCTCCAACCACTCCCAGTACCATAACCCCGGCTACGGGAGGAGCGAAGAAGGGATGGGTTACCAGTACAGATAGACCAGTCCCTCCTCTCTGTGAATCCATGTGTCAAGCCTTCTCCCAAAGAAAGTGGTGGACGACTTGCCTTCTCCGTGTCGCTTCATATGTGCTGCTGAGTTAGTATGTAGCATCTGTGGACACAAAGAGCGGGGAATGGTTTTCTAATGGCCGAGCGGAGTTATGGTGACCCTGTCGTTGTGTTTCAGTGATCTGCTCAGTGCTTAGTCCTGTGTTTGCTTTCTTTTCTTCTTATTTTCATTTTGCTACCAGTTCTCGTCCCTAAATGTGAAGACGGATGCTACATGTCCCCCCGCTGGCTCTGGCTTTCTTATCACTGCCACAGCTTTGTGCTTGGAAAAAGCGGACGTTCCAGCAGCTTCTGCTCTGCTCATAATTTGGCTTATTTTTGTAATTTACCAGATGTGATGTAGTTATTTTAACTAATGGTTTCTCACATCCACATTTCTGCTCGGTATGGCTTTAGGTTACTGGGATTTGTTCCTGTTGATGTGTTTGTATCAATAAATTTTATTTTGAATTATTTGAGTTTAGACTCCCAGACCTTCATCTTCCAATGAGCTGCTTTGACTTTAGGTTACAAAGGATTCCTGAACATCCTCAACAAGAGATGAAGAGTTAAACCGGTTTACACGTTCAGATTGCGTAATGTTGGGATCTGTGATTAAAGAAATACATATCCAAAAAAATATAATTATAAAAGAAACTTTATAAAAGATGTAGGCATCTTTACAACTAAACCCTTTTTTAACCATCAGTCTCCTTATGTTATATATATATTTTTCAGATTCGGTTATTTAATTTTATTTTTTTTTAGAATTAATTCTAAAGTAACACAGACACTGGCTTCATGTTGGTTTTAACATTTCTGAGTGAAACTGGGAACAATGGAAACCTGCGAATCAGTCTGACCGAGACTTTTCTGTGTTAGTGTTTTTATAATCAGATGGTATTTTACGGCACAGTTATGATCAGATATTTAGTCTGGAACAAGCGGCAGCATGTAGCCTTTATTCTGAGCGATGGCAGGATCAACATGAAGCCTTTTTTAAGTTGATCTATAGGTAACTGATATAAACCAGTTCAGTTACACTGGAAATTTAGACAGGTTAAATATACCACTATACTGCATAAATTAAAGGTGCTGTTATGTAGAACGGGAGAAAAAAAAGAGGTTTAATTTCTTTTAAAAATGATTGACAAAAATGTAATATTCAGCCTGCTTAAAGAATCAAGACTCAGCAGCAGATCATTTAAAAGTACAAAGAATTAATCAAACTCGCAACGTTTATTTCAGCTGGGAAAAATCAAGAATTACTTCCGTTTAGATTTGATTTAAATCGATACTAAACGCCATGTTTATTTTATTTAGATTTATAAAATACTACAAGTACTTAAAATGTTGAACATAAACTTGTAAATAAATAGTCTGAAGAAATTTAACAGTAATCTCGCGAGAGGTTGTGCTATGACTCAGCGTCGTAAAGCCCTACGTCACTTCCGCTCTCGGTGCTTCGTGCTGCTGCAGCATGGCGGACACCGGTACAGTGGAGGCACTTCTACAGCGAATTGAGAAGGCGGACGACGGCGTGGACAGCGTGGACGTGGCCAGCAGCTTCGGGGTAGACCACCAGGTCATTGTTGGAGCTGTGAAGAGTCTGCAGGCGCTTGGGGAGGTGAGTTTCCCGGCTTATAGCCAGCGGAAGTTGGGCTGCCGTGGTCAGCGCTTGACGTGACTGATGCAATAATGTCAGGTTTAAAAGGAGGAAAGGTGGTCGTAAGGATTGTTTTATCTCCTGCGGTGAAGCACAACACAGTCCAGCGAGGCAGATGAGATGAGTGCAGTTATAAAATCCACAGCTGGCTTTCAGGAAAGATGACAGTCTGACCTGTGTACAGATAATCTGCGCGGAGCTGCGCTCCTCCAAACACTGGGAGCTGACGGAGGAGGGCTGTGAGATAGCCGGGCAGGGCAGCCATGAAGCCCGGGTCTTTAACTCCATCCCCCCAGAAGGCCTGCTACAGAGCGAGCTCATGGTGAGTATGCTGGTGGAACTGGCCATGTGAACTGGAAGCAGATACAGCAGCTTCACACACATCACGTGGTACAATACACATGTTTGTCTTGTTTACACTCTAAATACTGTGGTGGGGCTAAATCCTAACTAACCTAATTAAAGATGGGATGTGCCAGAGATGAAGACAACCAAAGAAGAAAAGTTAAGTCAGCTTGGGACAGTGGTGTTAAAAGCAAAGCCAGAAATGTCGGTGTAATTTAGTTCACTGGATGGTTCTGGACCATCTTCTGGTTTATGAAGTGACCCGATGCCACGTCTACTTTCTGTTGCTCCTCACATGTGGACCAAACAAACTCTCAGCTGTTTTAAACGCACATTAACACTTTAATTACCACGGCTTTACAGAGACGAAGCAGCATGTCTTAAATGCTTCATTTACTGGTAAACTCTCACATTTTTATGTAGCACTTTAAAGTTGGCTGCAGGTTTACGGATGTATGAGCTCGTCTTGAACATGAGATTTTATTGTTTGATGATGTTATTGTTGCAGACCTGTGTGTACACAACATGCATGCATTTCTTAAAGGGCCAGTCACACATTTGTGGCAAACCATAAGAGCTACTAAACACACGTTAGGTTGCTTTGCATAAAAACCAGATGACTGATGGAAGAGCTGGAATGGGATCCACCTCTTCATGTTGTTGTTGTTCCTCTCTTTGCAGCCATTCTTAAACTTCTGCATCTTGTTGTGTAGAAACTGTCCTTTGGGAAGATCGGCTTCAGCAAGGCCATGTCCAACAAATGGATCCGGTTGGATAAGACTCATGAGGGAGGACCCAGGATCTTCAGAACTGTGCGTGTTCATACACACATCCTGACATGGAATCACTGTGTGTTTTCCTTCTCATTAGTGTGTGTGTGTGTGTGTGTGTGTGTGTTTGGGGTCAGGTGGAAAGCATGGAGGACCAGGTCAGAGGGAAGCTGCTGCAGGTGCAGAAAGGAGACTCGTCTCAGCTGGAAGAGAAGGAGAAGAACGAGCTGAAGAAGAGGAAACTGCTCTCTGAAGTGTAAGTGACGAGGTGTCCAGCAGGTGGCAGCAGAGGACTGATGCATGATATTTACAGCTCAGAGCACCCCGCTCATCTCCTCTGTGAGGAAAAAGGTTTAAGTCCAAACCCAGTCTTACCACATGTAAATGCACACAGTTATTATAAGCGGCGTCAGTATGGCTCATTCGAGGGATTTGTGTTCAGCTGACATGTTAAAGCTGCGACTGTGGAACAGGGGCGTCTGGCCCAAAGTGGGCGATAGTACCTCGCCCTCCTTAAGCCACATGAAAAAGAGTTTATTTGGCCAGTCTGAGTCTTAATATTATTGTCCAATTAGCAGCCTGAATATCACTGTGACGTTCAACAACCTGAATGACACTTCCCAACCAGAAGCCCCGCCCCCTTGGGGTGATTTCGGTCAGATTGAAAATCGCCCCAGACGCTCTCATAGACTTACATGATGAGATTTTTTTTTTCACAAATCATTTCTACGCACCGATGCGTGTTAGGGCGATACATACAGCGCGGGAAAAGTTACGTACAGTGCGCACATGCACTCCTGAAGCTGCTAGATCAACGTGGCGGCCATGGCAACCAACTTCACCTCCATCAGTTCTTTGAAGGAGTTTCCATTCAGTCAGAAATAATGAGGACAAATGGACTATTAAAGAACTGGGACCACCCAGACTTCAATCCTTCAATGGTTAAACTGGCATTAAAGGGTTTAAAATATTATTTAATGAAAATTATTTGATGTTTGATCGTTTTGATCAGAGCTGAAGTTGATTTTATGAAAAAAGTGTAAAAAATACTGATGTATTGAAGTTTTATATGAGTTTGTTACATTTTTGGCTTGAGGTACGGAGTGTGACTTTTTTTAACTGGGTTAAACAATGCAATGGGTTAAAGTTTCTTATTTGAGTTACTGGGATTAGTTACTTTTGTTTTTTGTCTCTTGGATCTATTTCCGCCTGCATGTCTGACGTCTTTTTACTTTGTGTTTCAGGACCATAAAGTCTTACTGGATCACAAAGGGAAGCTCCTTCAGCACCACTGTGACCAAACAGGAGACAGAACTCACTCCTGACATGATCGCCACGTGGGTCTCTCTTATTTCTCTTTCTTTTATTTATAAATGAGACGATGCGTCCCGCCTGGCCTCCTCTGTCCCTCAGTGACACTGCAGGGTCTCAGGCTGAGGACGCAGACAAACATCTGCCCACAAATGGGGACAAGTCCAAAGAAATGGACTTTGTCCTAAAGGCAGAGCAGGACAAGCTCTCATCCTCACAGAAAGCGTGTCGTTACCTGTGAGGTCAGAGGTCATCACTGCCTCCTCTGTTGCAGCGGCAGCTGGAAAGAGAAGAAGTTTAAACCCTATAACTTTGAGGCCATGGGCGTGGCCCCGGACTGCGGCCACCTTCACCCGCTGATGAAGGTGCGATCCCAGTTCAGGCAGATCTTCCTGGAGATGGGGTGAGCAGCAGGAAGCGTGAGCGTGTGAACGTTACGACCTCAGGCCTGCAGAAAGCAACACGCTGTCTTTTCTCTGCAGGTTCACAGAGATGCCCACCAACAACTTCATAGAAAGCTCTTTCTGGAACTTTGATTCGCTCTTCCAGCCTCAGCAGCATCCGGCCCGAGACCAGCACGACACCTTCTTCCTGGCAGGTGAGTCCGCACATCCAGCCCCAAGCGTCCGGGATCCGTCACTCCCAACCTCTCCTTTCAGACCCGCCGCTCGCCCACCACTTCCCACCCGACTACCTGGAGAGGGTGAGGAAGGTGCACTCTGAGGGAGGCTACGGCTCACAGGGGTGAGATACGCAGCGTCATCATCCTCACTGCTTCCTGCATCAGCCCGCTGATTCTCCCCCCTGCTGGCTTTTAGGTACAAGTACGACTGGAAGATGGAGGAGGCTCAGAAGAACATCCTCCGCACACACACCACTGCAGTCAGCGCACGCATGCTGTACAAGCTGGCACAGCAGGTGAAGTCAGTGCACGTTGCTTATTTCTGAGGCAGCCAGGCCTGGAAAGATGTTTTATCCTCCTCAGAGGAGGAACGACGTCCGTCTGACTGTTATTAATAAAGCTTTTATTAACACACACCTCCAATCAGGAGAAATTCACTCCCGTCAAGTACTTCTCCATCGACCGAGTCTTCAGGAACGAGACTTTGGACGCCACCCATCTGGCCGAGTTCCACCAGATCGAGGGCGTGGTGGCCGACTATGGGCTGACCCTGGGAGACCTGATGGGCATCCTGCATCAGTTCTTCACCAAACTAGGTCAGGATCTGCAGAAGCTTCAGAATGAAGTGCACAGGATGCAGAAACGTCTCTGAAATGTTTCCTTTGTCGTCTCTCTGTCAGGAATAAGCAAACTACGCTTCAAGCCGGCCTATAATCCATACACAGAGCCCAGCATGGAGGTGTTCAGCTACCATGAAGGTACGCCGTGCTCCCTGCTTCCTCTCAATGACGTTTTCATCATCATGCAGGCTTTTACTTCAGCTGCAGATGAAGAGGAGGAGGAGGAGGAGGGGCACCTATGTCTCGTGTCATTGCTGTAATGGAGGGAGTCGTTTCTTCCTCTGATCATTAAGACCACTTTTTATATCATTACATCACACAGCTACTGCGTCACTAAAGCTAACTGATGGCTAAGCTAACAAAGGGCTAAGCTACCTGATGGCTAAGCTACCTGATGGCTAAGCTAACTGAGGGCTAAGCTACCTGATGGCTAAGCTAACTGAGGGCTAAGCTACCTGATGGCTAAGCTAACTGAGGGCTGGTAAAGCTAGCAGTTCCATGTCTCTTTAACAGGGACATGTCCAGGATGACACCAACACTGGTTAACCAGCACTGCAACTCCACCTCCCTTTAGTTTCAACTCAGGTGTTTATTATGGTCTGCACGGACCGTCTGGAAGCCGTGTTCAGATGCATTACAGTCTGGATGTGTTCATGCAGCCATGCCATGTAAAACTGCACTCTCTGTATTCTTTCTCACACCTGGTTAGCATCAGTTTAGTTAGCTAGTTATCTCATGTTACCCATCATCTCCATAGTTTTTCTCTCTGCATCACTCCTGCCCTGCATCCTCTTCTTTATTTTCACCTCCATCAGGATTTGAAGTGATATTTCACTGATATTATTATTTATCAGTAGATCCTGGTGGTAAATAAGTCTCGTTGCCTTGGAGACTCACCATAACAAGACTACAACGAGTAAAAGCAACATGCAGAAAGACTCCTGTGAAGCACAGACTCTGAGCAGCGTGAAACGTCTTCCTGGACAAACCCAGATTTACAGCTGATGTCTTTAAAAAGATGCTTTTATTGCATAAATCATGAGAGTTAGCACAGAGCTAGCACAGTTAGCAGCTGATCACTGCGGTTTCAATCTTTATGTGCTTTTCTGGCTTTCTGCCTCCATCTCCTCTGTTTTCCACTTACAGGACTCAAAAAGTGGGTGGAGGTGGGGAACTCTGGGGTCTTCAGGCCGGAGATGCTGCTGCCCATGGGCCTGCCTGAGGATGTGTCTGTGATTGCATGGGGTCTGTCTCTGGAGAGGTGAGAGAACCTGGGCTGTGTGACCTCTGACCTCTGGGAATAACTGGAATGATCCATGCTGGGTGGATCTTCTGCTGGTTTTACTCCAATCAGTCCTGCTCTGTAAAGCAATGGAAGTACTGGTCGGTGCTGGTCCCAGTTCAGTGGGGGGTTTCCAGTCTTAGCCCCCAGATGAAGGCCTAACACTGTGCAGCTGTCTGAAGCAGTCAGTGTCTGAAAATCCTTCCTGAAAGCTGCAGAAGTCAGTGTGACTGGTTAAAGCACTAAAGCCTCGGGACCATTAAACGTGTCCGGGGTGACAGCTGAGTGATGGAGATTAAACTGGTCTTACACTGACAACACGCTCATCTGCCACTTTATTAGGTACACCTGTTCAATCTCTTGTTTACACCATGTCTGATCAGCCAATCATGCAGCAGCATTTAGACGGGTCACTTCAAACGCTGAGAAAACGGGACGGTTCCAGAAACCAGTGAACTACTGGGATTTGCACACAGCGTATCCAGTAGCAGCATGTTGGAGGGGCAGACATCGGGGATGATCCTGACTCTGGTTTCATGGTTATTATGTTAGATGAGAAGCTTTGGGTTCTGTTAGGGCATGACCTTTGACCCTCAGCATGACATCACAGAGCTAAAAGTAGAACATAATTATTGTCTAAATGATGTAGTGCAGGGTCATGGCTAAGCACCGTGGTGTGTTTAACTGTGTGTAGCACAGACACACACACTGCTAATAAAAGCTTCTTTTCCTCTGACCTGCAGGCCAACCATGATCAAATACGGCATCAACAACATCAGAGAACTGGTGGGACACAAGGTGAACCTGCAGATGGTCTACGATGGCCCCATATGCCGCCTGGACTCCTGACACAGTTATGCTATGTCGGCTAATTCCTCAGTTTTTGCTATTTATCAGCCGCAGCAATAAAAACACTTTTCTAGCTGCAGAAACGTCTTGAGTTTTTCTGCTTGCATCCTTGTAGAAGATGTTTCCATAAAGAACAGCGGGTTTACCTGCAGACTGGTTT
>JBAMIG010000022.1:4137232-4147688 GCA_037177335.1 Kiunga ballochi
CGCAGACTGCGAAGGACACTTTGCGGACTACGTAGTCTGCGTACTTAGAAGTATGCAGTCTCTGAATTGAGAAAGGGTCAACATGTTTTTGCTGTAATTGATAACATGGGTGTGTTGGATCAGGGAAACCTCTAAAACATGCAGGCTTGCTGCCTTTGAGGATGATAGTTGGTGTTCTGATAAATGCATTTAATTTGAATTAATCATTAAATTTACGTGTTAATTTTGTGCTAGTTATGCCTGGTTGTGATATCCTACAATCACAAATAGAAAAATAATCTTTATACATTTTAAGCACATTTATTTAACTGAACAGATCTGAATAATGCTTCATTTGAGACATTTTGCATCATTTTATGGTATAAACTTTGCTCAAAATCCTGTTAAACACAATCTGATACTTGTCTTCTGCCTCCTCATCAAAATCAGGTTATACAGTCATTGATCACATGTTGATGTTAAATGAACAAATTTCCATCATATCTAAATGGTCTAATAAACATTTTAGCATTGGTTTAGGCAATAAAGGGTTAAACGCTGAACATGATGATTCAAAGCCCAGACAATTAAAATAACATTACCTGTTCAGGTTTTTAGAGCTTTTTGTATTTAGTTAGCAAAGTTCCTCCCATCTATTTTTTGAGGTAGTGGGCAAGCTGGAGTCTCTCCCAGCTACCAGCAGGAGAGGTTCTGGTTCGTCCTGGTTACCAGTTCATTGCAGGGCAAACCTGGAGACCAACAACCACATGAGCTTAAACCTGGTCTGAGGGGGATTACAGAGTAACTAACCGACCCAGCATGCATGTCTCTGGACAATAAGGGGAAACCAGATAAATGATAACGACCTGAAAGATGGAGGAAACGCCGGTCAGATGCCGTTTGCACATAAAACAAGTGTCTGTTAGAGAAAAGCAAAGGCTTCAGAATCCAAAGAGGGAAAAAGCTTTTCAGAGATGCAAAGGGATGGCAGAGCATGTGGTGGAAACCAGCGCTTCGTCCCAGCAGCTTCAACCTTTCTGATATTTTAAATAAAGTTGTGTGACGTCTTTTAGATTAGCTTCGTTCTTAGAAAACATTTTTTTTATTTGCTGACTCATGTTCTGAATGTTTTCGCTCCATGTTTGCACTGAAAGCGACGCCTCATGAGCTCATAGCAGCCTCTCATTATCAACAACATTCCTGCTTGCTCAGCTTCTCAGTCTGGCTGCCAGCTTTCAGGTTCACTTCAGCAAATCATAATTATGAAATAAACATGGAAAAAATAAGTGGTGTGAACTAAACTTTGTTTTGGTTGCAGAGACAACGCTTGTGAAGACCTGGACGCCACTGAATCCAGGAGGTAATTAATGTTTGAGTTTAGTGATGGATGAACTGGACTGGTGGGTTAACGGGTAAAAGGATAACGCTCTGCCGCTTGCCGCCGCAGACCTCTGCTGACCTTTGTCCAGGCATGGTTGGATGAGTACAGTGAGGACTTCAGGGATCCCCCGCTGCACCCCGGGCTCAGGCTGCTGTTGGATCACCTGAGGATCAGCGCCGCTGTGCACGGTGACATGCACAGTCAACCCAACTTCTGCTCGCTGGCTGGCCAGGCTGAGGCTCTGCTCAAGAGCTTCCAGGAACAAGGTGACCTCTCATGACCCGAGCAGAAACATCCTATATTTTTTTTCTGTATATTTTCTAACTGGTCAGAATTCTAACTGTAACCTTCTGCTCACTGGTTTTTATCTGGTTGCAGAAAACCAGTATCATATGGTGACCAACAGGGTTTTTCATCAGACTGTCCCTAAGGGCTTAATAGTGACTCAGCATTTATTTACAGCCATAAAATGAGTGTTTCTGGTGATGAAGGCTTGATTCCTGTGTTTTTACTCCTCAGAAATCAGTCCTGCTGCAGAAAATCCTGAAGAAGATGAGGAGGGGTGCAGCGATGAAGACTCTGGGAGTGAACATCCTCCAGATCAAAGTGGCTTCATGAGCTTCTCTGCTACGGCCATCGCTGAACAGCTCACTCGAATGGACTCGGTACGTTAAATACTCTACAGGCTCATGATGCTCCGGCACACGCGCCCGTTTAAAGCGTCGCTGTTGCCGTGGTTATGTCTGTCCACTGGGGGGCAGCGGTGAGTTTGGAGCTCAGCTTTATAACTGGTTGGTCGCTGTAATTTACTGCTATAAAGATGTTGTAGAAAGTGTTCAGAATCCCCAGAACAAGCGGAATAAAGCCACCATATTTAGTATCTGTGCATCTTTAGGTATTTATTCCTGTTTCTTCTTCTCTAGTTTTGTTGTTGTGTGTGCTATCAACTCAACACTGCCCCTGGTGGTACGGCGCTGTTTTTCTGCATCACTTAACAGGATAGTTTTGCCTCTTGGAAAAACGAGACGTTGACCTGATGCAGGAGGTGGTCTGAGCATCTCCTGCGGTGAGCGTAAATGGGCTGTTCTGCTGATCGGGCCTCGCTGATGCTGCCGTTTCATTTTCCAGGCTCTTTTTGTCAAAGTGGTTCCGTACCAGTGTTTGGGATGCGTGTGGTCTCAGAGATGCAAGAATGAAAACATGTCCGCCACCATCCGAGCCACCATCACACAGTTCAATGCTGTGACCAATCAGGTGATAGCGTCGCTGCTCTGCCAGCCTGCAGACTCGGGTCAGTCGCCAGCATCGCCGGCACAGAGGGCTCGGATCATAGACAAGTGGATCAAAGTGGCGCAGGTTCGGTTTCATACCTGCTGCAGTTTTCCTAAAACCTGCTGGATTAGTTTCTAAAATGAGGTTTCTTCTTTGCAGGCTTGTCGTCTGATGAAGAACTTCTCGTCTCTTAAAGCCATCCTGTCTGCCCTGCAGTCTAATGCTGTTTACAGACTGAGGAAGACCTGGGCTGCAGTCAGCAGGTAGGGTCAAAGGTCGCATTCCTCTGGTTGGATTTTATGGGTTTTCTATAAAATGGCAGCTTAATGAGAACATTGAACCCTGATGCAGGGCGGTTCAGTGACAAGTCAGCGACGGTCTGGCTTTCCAGTTATGACCCATATTCAGGTTCGGGTCATGAATGTGTGACTAAAATAATAAATCTGCTAGAAATGAAACTTTGTGTGCGATCAACACAGCATGTAAATGTTTAACATGACTTCCTGTGTATTAAATGTGATTTTTTTTTTACATCATTCTCGGCTCTCTTTGCAGAGACAGCGTGGCAACGTTTGATAACCTCTGTGAGACGTTCCCTGATGAGAATTGTGTTCTGGTAAACAGAGAGCTGCTGCTGGAGGTGAGACAAAAGCCTTTTTGTTCTATTTGACCCATTTGACAATAAATACGAGGAACAATGGATTTGTACAGGGACAATAGTTTCATGGTGGGTGAAATCCTTCAGGTTAAAGTCATCTTTTGCGCTTCTGTTGATTTGATTTTCAAGTATTAAAATAAATTCGGCCAAACTTTTGTGAAAAACTACTATTAGTCTGCGTGCGTGCAGGGGAAACTTTATTTAACAGACTGGACTTCTGGACTCTAATACTAAGAAGCTGGAAAAGGAGTTAGTCACTGTAGATATTGCCTTTTTATTATGCTATAAAAACATGTTTTCCTTTTTCATCAAAGGGCAAAGAAGAACAAAAGTATTTATTCAGATGTCTGGTTTTATTTGCTTCAGAGTCTAAGTTTGTTCCGCTTAATCTGGACAGATTAGCCAAAGGTTGTCTGGAAAAATGATCCATATTTAAAATTAATAATAATCTGCACACAGTTAAAATTAAGATTTTCATGACTCGGTGGAAAAGTTCCCATCATGGAGGACAGATTGGCTCCATTGCTGGAAATGATTGTCCTCTTTTTAATCATTAAAGATTCCTTTTTGAGTTAATATTTACTGAAATGTTCAGCAGCGTGTTAATGACAAACTCTGCACATCTTGTTCCCCCGCCGTCCCATCTTCTGTCCATGTGGTCGCTCTAAGGCATCGAAGAGTCTTTCTGTCCACATGTCTGTACACAACAGTGATTATTTACCACTTAGCTGAGGAAATGCTGGCTTTTTCTGAAGCCTGTTTTTCTTTTTAAACTCTTAGAAAATACTTAAGTTTCTCACTAATCGTTAAAAAGCTTAGAATGTAATGAATTAAAACATTAAAATAAACTGAGCACCTGCTTCAGGTCTCAAAGCTTTATACGTGTCTGTCTGTAACCTGTTTAATGACTGATTCTCAACAGGATGGAGTAACTGTGGATAACATTTCTCCAAAGATATCCAAGAGGTGTCGCCTCCCCAGACAGATGGTAAGCTTTGTGCCAAGCGTAGGATCGACTTTTAGACGCAGTGTTGAGTTCAGCCTGAGCACGTCGGAAGAATGTTGCAAAACATGATTGTGTTTGTTGTTTTTCCTTTTTTAATGTTGATGCTATTTACAGGTATGACACATGTAAAATCCCCACATTATCCACCTCCCAGCCGCAGGAGCACTGAGTCCCCTAGCTGAGGGTGGAGTATCTCTGCTGGCTCAGATCCAACCCTATCTTTAGCTTCACTTGGAGCTTAGCAGGTTTCAAATGGCCTCAGGTCACCATGATTATAGGACAGTAATAATAGACCAGACTGGGGTCTTTTTATGAGTCATGTGCACATTCTCCTGAAATCTGACGCCACAGTGCTGCCAACTACTTTCTGCCCTGTGGGGACATTGTCATGTTTAACTGTGTCGGTACTAAAGACAGAAAACTAAATGTGCATGTCCCTACCAACCAGTTGGACATGGATGTAACGTGTGTGTGTGTGTGTGTGCAGAGTACCACAAATGGAGTGGTTCCTTACCTGGGTACCTATCTGACCATCCTCACCATGTTGGACACTGCTTTGCCAGACACTGTGAAGGTATTTCCACATCTTCTTCTGAAGCACCTGACTCAAAGTCTACAGATTTTTACACATGTTGAATTTTATTCCTGCAGACGTTTTGCTTGAATCCACTGCGGTTATTCATGAGTAGCTTAGAAGCTAATTTAGTTGGGAAAGAAAAAAAGAAAAGAAATGGGAACTTTATTTCATTGAGCCAGCATCCCAGTTTAACAAAATTGATTCCAGTACATCCCAGTCCAAGATTACACAAATGCAAACGCACAGCCGTACAGCATCAGGATGACGGGCTTAGCGGCGCGGCCTTTTTCTGACTAACAAACACTTTTGCCAATAATAGTATTGCTAGTATTCTATTGCTAATACTGATTTAATTTAATTATCAGAATCCTTGTAAGAATAAAAATGACTGTTTAATAAAAATAAATAGCAACATTAATCTTTTGCTACGCTAGCTTCAATGTTAGCTTATCTTTAGCCCTGTTGTTGCCCAGATGGGCCTATAAATGGGCTGCACATTGTTCCCATATAGGTGTCTGTAGCTTCTTTATTTATGGATGGAGGATCCATAAACGCCACACATGCAAGAGTTAGACTGGAACTTAACGTGCATTGACAGCAGTGTAAGCTAGTGTTATTTAGCTATGCTAATGCATATTTTCTGCCTTTTTATATTTTTTTTCCTCTTCACTTTAATGCACTGCTTAGCATTTCTATCTAGCATTTCTATGGAAGTACTAATGACTCCCTCTGTTCGACAGGGTGGCCTCATAAACTTTGAGAAGAGGAGGAGGGTAAGTGATTCCTTTAAATCATCTTTGAGGCGTTTTTCTTTAGGTTTTCGGCTCCACAACCAAACAAAAAGTCCAAAGGTGTGTTTATGATTTTGACATGTTGGCTGGGTGGTCAGGTAGCTTTCGTTTAGTGTTTGGTTGCAACAGAGATCCCATGATCCTTTTTAAACATTAACACATTCACTGAAACATACTTCAGGTTGTTTCACCTTTCCAGTTCAAGATGGTTATGCAACTATTTTGCTTACAGCAAGCAGGACATGCTGCACTGGATCTGTCTGCTCATGCGTCTAATTCTGTGTAGAGCAAACATTTCATGCAGCAAGTGGAACACAGTGCTAAATGGCTTGTATTTAAAAGGACTAAAATAAAGTTTTAAAAGTGGTTTAAAAGCTAAACGAGCCTGTTGCTACACACATCAGCGATCTGGTTCTGTTCCTCTGCCTGCAGGAATTTGACGTCCTGTCGCAGATCCGTTTGCTGCAAACGTCCTGTTTGCACTACAACCTCCCTTATCGCCCCACAATCGCTGCTTTTCTACACGGAGACAAACTTCTCTCTGACCAGGAGAGGTGAGCCAAAGTTTTAAAGCTTTGAATGACAAACATTTTGAGTCGTTCTGAAACTACAGAACCAACAGGGTTTGCTGGACTCGTGTGTTCTGTTGCAGCTATGAGTTGTCTAAACAGCTGGAGCCTCCGGTGGATTTATGCTCGCCGCCCTCCTGGAGGCAGCGCACGCTCTCAAAGAAGCTCTCTTTGTGAGTATCATTAGTTGTGTTTGCACTCGATGAATCTGAACACACTGCTGGAAGTAACGGCTTTATAACGTGTAACTCAGCGCTTTGTAGCCGTGCACTGTTCTACTGATGAAAGCAAAGCAAATCTGTGTTTCAGTCTTCGGACAGTTGGCGACGGCGCCAAGAGAGTCCCTGCTGACCAGATCAGCGTTTCATCCTCTGGATCCAGTGGATCTGAAATGGAGGATCTTTCCTCCCCAAACTCAACCTGTTCCATCAGACTGAAGGTGAGGAAATTACTTTTATAATTCAGAATAAAAAGGAAATCCGTTTGAGGAAAAATAAGTCTGACGATGACTTTTCCAAATGAAGCTGAGGGCTGATGCTGGTGGCTGCTTTATTGTCCTTCTCTTATTGTCGCTATGACATTCTGTGCTAGCTGCTTTTCCAGCATGATCATCCCACACAAACGAGCTTCAGACAAGAAAATTTATCCCATTATTGGAAGAAATGCTCTACTGAAGAGGGGCAGAAGTGTTTCTTCTGGGGGATGTAAATGCATCACCAGCTGTGCAAGCAGAACCCTTCCCAGCCCTAAACGAGCTGATTGGAGTTTAATGAAGCCAATTAAACATGTTTTACGTGCAAACCTTTCTATTCTGAACCATTATTTCCATGTGAACATAAAGGACAACCCTTTTATTACTAATAATTTAACATCATGTAACCATGGTGATGGTGGAAGTGTAATAAATCCATTTAACAAGAGTCATGTTACATTTGCTAAAGAATATGTTCATGCTATGCATGCTACTTAGCATGATGCTAGCTAGCTAAATGAGTTCGGTCACCTTTACCTGTACAATGCTTTGCTGAGCTGGAAGCTCTTCCTGCAGTACTGTGGGAAAATGATAAAATGACACGGATGGAAAGTTCTATCTGGGTTAAAGAGATCTAATTTCTCCTCTTTATGAACAGAATCACACCATCCTTTGCTAACACGATACTGCATTCTCAGCTTTCTTTCCTCTCAGTGATCATACAGTACCCACGATGAGTCAACTTCATTTCTTTCTGTTTAGCTCATATGCTACACCCTCGTCTCCGCTTGTCTGCTCACTCGGCATTTTCAAGCTAAATGTGTGGAAAAAGTAGCACTGTTCACTGAAAAGTGCTCCAAATCAGAGCCTTGTGGAACACCAACAGGGTATTCTAATGAAATGTACATTTTAACAAGCCTTATTGTTCTCTGCGTTTGTCAGAGACCGTAAACGGCATGCTTGTTTCCAACACAGCTGTGAGACAAGCTACTGATGCGCCCGCTGATGATGCGGCGTCGGCTGATGACACGGCGCACACTGATGCGGCTGCTGCTTGCACAGCTGTTTTTATTACTTTTCTGCAGCAGCACATGCTTGTTGTGTCCACATAAAATGGATTGAATGTAATATTTCAGCCAGTAACTCCTCTTTAAGAGACTTCTTCCTCTTTTATTCGGTTTCTCCTCCATGATCTCATCGACTTGCTGCTTTCTGTTCTCTGTGGCATTAACAGTGTTGGTCTTTGTTGAAGCGAAGCGATCACTGTGTGGAACAGCACCGTTTGTTCCCTCATCGCAAGCACAGCAGTACAACTAAGCACTAAAGTGTTTCTACTGGGAATGTTGCATAATCCCTGCTTTTTGGAGGACTGTTGAAGCTGCAGGGAGTTCCTCATCAGTGGAGTTTCAATAGAGCCCGACTTGAGCCGGGCCGAAGCCTGTAATGGTTTCATAATGGCTTCTCCGAAGCGATGCTAATCATTTTGTTTTCTGCTTCCAGTCTTTTCACAGCTCTTACAACAATGTCTCTGAGGCCTTCTCTTCCTCCTCGTCCTTGTCCTCGTCCTCCTCGTCCTCCCCGTGCTCTTCTGCCACTTCCTCTTCAGACTCCCCCACTCCTTCCTGCTCTTCCTCCGACTGCAGCACAGACCCTTGCTCCTCTTCGTCGTCCAGCGGCGGGACCCGGCCGAAACCCCCCGCAGCCTCTCACCACAAACGCTCCGTGTCCATGACCTCGCTGCCCGTGTATAACCGCCAGGTAGCCGACTGCTGCATCGTCAGGGTCAGCGTGGATCTGGGCCACAACAACGGCAACATGTACAAAAGCATCCTGGTGAGGTGATGCTCAGAGCTGCATCAAAAGGAAACGTCTCTTTTTACAGGCAACCTTGTCGTTTGTCCTTCATAGCTGACGAGCCAGGACAAAACCGCTCAGGTGATCCAGAGGGCTTTGGAGAAGCATCACCTTGAGCACCTGAATGGGCAGGACTTCACTCTGACACAGGTCATCTCACAGGAGAGAGGTCAGAATGGAGAATCGCCTCACAGGTCATGTGACCTGGGGAGCTCGCTGACGCTTCATGTCTTCTGCTTTGTCCTTTCCAGAGCTGCTCATACCAGACAAGGCCAACGTCTTCTACGCCATGTCCACCACGGCAAACTTTGACTTTGTCCTGCGTCAGCATCACAAAGGCACGAAAAAACCACTGAGACCGGTTTCTAGTCTGGGACGGTTCCGAAAGTAAGCGCTTCGAACCGAGATGAGCCGAGCCCACCGGGTTTGTTCTTCATACGTTTCCATGGAAACTGGCAAAAAAAAGCACTTTATAAAGATGAACGCTCCTCAGCAGAAACCAGTTTCCTTCTGGAATAAACTGGATTTGAATCCAAAGCCGTCACTGGTGCTGCTGGTTTAACACTGAGTTTCCATGACGACCCAGCTAGCAACACCTGTGACCTCATTCTGCACACCGTGAAGACCCGGTCTCTGTGTGTCTGTGTGTGTGTGTGTGTGTGTGTGTGTGTGTGTGCCAGCTGATGGGACTTGGGGAATGCTGTCAGCAGGGTGGCGGCGTACCCGGTGAACCCGGACTGGACCGACGGCATTCCTGAGGCTGATGATGACGCTGATTGAACATGTTTGCTGGATGGAAATGAGATCAAAAGAAGGATGACTTGTTTTGTATTTTCAATGTTTTTGTTAAATATTTTAATGTTTTCTATTTATTTCACTGTGGCTCTACTGGAATCGCACCTTTACCTGATTGCACATCTTAATGACTCGTTGGGTTGTGTGGGCAGGAAGGAAATGCTCTGAAGATTAATTATATATAAAAAAAAAAAACACGCTACCTCTGTCGTTTGGAACGTCTCCCATGTTTTTAAATCCTTTTAATAAGTCTTAATTCCCCATGAACACTACGACCGTGACGGGGGATGAAGGAGCTTGGTGTCCCGATGCAAATCGTTCCAGTGACGTCAGCCGCCTCTGACTGCAGATCATGATCTGTGCACGTTAAATGGCTTCAGGAGGACGTTTCTCTGACCTGCTCTCTGTTCATAGTTCTGTTTAATGTCTGGCCACTCTTTTACTTAGAAATGTTAAAATAAAACAGAATAAATGGTTTTAATTGAATTGATACTCATTACCTCACTGTATTGATAACCTGCTAATAAAACCTTTTCAAGCTCGACCCTTCAAATCCTTTCTTTAAGGTGCATCACGGTTTATCTCAAGACTTTAAAGTGTAAGCTGGCATTTGTGCAGCCAGGCTGTTCACAGGGACGTGTGAACATACGCTCCCTCACCAGGGAGGTTGGACAGAAAAGTCTGTCATTAATATGATTAGTATTGGAGACAAATGAAACAACATTCTTCCAACAATTAGCTCAGACCAGGCTGAAGCTATACAACAAAAGGCCTCTATAAAACCTTCTGTAACTGCTTCACCACTGTAGACCAAGCCAGGGGCGGAGTGGGACAACTTTTAATGGCTAAGACTGGCCCCTTTTTTGCCACATGAAAAATTTGCCAAATTTAAAGCATATAATAGAAATGTTTTATCTTAATAATGCATCCATCCACTATCTACTGCTCTGTCCCTAACGGGGTCGCAGGGGGGCTGGAGCCTATCCCAGCAGCCAACGGGCGAGAGGCGGGGTACACCCTGGACGAGACGCCAGTCCATCGCAGATCTTAATAATCAATAAATAAAAATAATTATAATTTTAAAAATTTGTGGTTAAACATA
>JBAMIG010000022.1:4147788-4159801 GCA_037177335.1 Kiunga ballochi
TATATCTATATCTATATCTATATACTGTATATCTATATCTAAATCAGCAGCCACTATTTACTTTTTCACAGTGGTTTTTCATCTTGACAAACAGAGATGAAACCCTGTTAATCTATCACCTGCATTGATCCACATAAACACCTGAAGTGATGCTGCCAGCTCCGATGGGGAAATTATTTCCTGTTCTAGCTCTTCTGTCCCAGATAAACTTCCAGCTCCACCGATGTTTCTTTGTGTTTATTCACATTTTAAGGCCGTCCTGAAGCTTTCTGTTAGCGATGTCATGATGACTGTTTTATATTTGGTTGATTCTCATATCACATCGGTATTATTTTGAATTTATTATAAGCTGAAAAATGAATCGTATCAGCTTCAAACAGGCCGGTTATTCTGATAAAGGCAAGAAAAAGAAGTGTTTCAGTTGCTTTTCTTTGTCCTTTATGACTTAATGTTGCACACTTTAAGGTCTGAATGTGAAAAATGAAACTAGTTTCTAGTTACAGCTTCGCTGCCTGAGGAAGTGTTAATTATGTACTCAGACCATCATTCCTGTTAATTCTACTCAGCGTCCTTAGTGGGTTTTTCATTCACACGCTGCCTCTGGAATACGTTGCAGTCAGTGAGGGAAGACATGGAGGAGTGTTTGGGACGAAGAGACAAGGCCTGCCATTCAGTCAGAGCGAGTGATGGCGCCGGCACAAAGAGCCAGATCTGCATGAAGGCCTGTGGGGAATCCAGACTCAGGGTCCAGTCCTTTTGTCTGCAGTAGGAAGCCATCACCGCCATCATATATATATATATATATATATATATATATATATATATATATATATTGCCTATGTGTGTGTCTGCTGCTGCTTCTTCATGGTTGGACATATTGAGAGATGATGATCTATATTTCTTGATGGAAACCAGTTCCCTCATTTCACTTCCTGTTTCCTTTGTATCATCTCCAACCATTCTGTTCATTCTTACATGACCATGGGGAGGGTTGTGTGTGTACATCCCAGGAGATCAGTGGTTCCTGAACCCCCCTTTGATCCTTTCATCGTCCTCATTCTGATGCTTTTGAACTTCAACAAGCCATCTTGACCATCTCAGCATGGCTGAATGCAATGAGCTGCCTCTACGGGATTGTCTGAACGTCTGAGCCAATAAAGTTTCCAGTGAGGTACGACATGTTCAGTTTGTGTCTCTGGACTTGAACGGTAAGTTTGTGTTCCCGTGCAGCTCTGATCTCTCCGCTGATCGCAGAAGCAGCTTCCCAGCAGACTGTGGAGCATCTTCCTCACAGGTCTCGCTCATCTGGGGCTTGCTGTCTGCAGTTTGGGTCAAACTGGATTGAAGTGGATCAGGAAGTAGTTTCAGTGCTTTCATGTGTGCAGGAAGAGGCATCAGTTCCACCGTGGCATCAGGGCTGGGATTGTGTGTGCTTCATAACAACGTGAGCGAGGGATGTGTTCTGTAACGTATACGTATGTTTATAGGATGATAGGTGCACAGAAGTGAATAAGATGCTAGAAAAACACTTAATGCTCCAGTTCTTGGCCTGTTTGTGCAGCCAGCCCACAGCCCAATTAGTCACACACTCTCTAAATAATCTCTTTAAACTCTTGCTTCTGTTTGTTCTGTTTTTTTCAGCAGAGGTTGCTGGGCCGTTGGTCAAATACAAAGCTCCTTTAGTACAGAGTTGCGTAACTGACCCACAGAGTTCAGTTTAGCTTCTCTGTTTTCACATCAGATTTTGCTTATCTCACTGGGAACCTCTTGTCAGACGTTTATCTCCTCTCCCCTGTTCATGCTATCTACTTTCCTGTGTAAACTATTTAGGAGCTGAAGCCCTGCTGCTATACACCCACTATGTGATTCATACCTTTGTGCTGTGTTGTGCTTTAAATCTCTCAGTTGCACGCTGGTGAATGTGGTCAGTGATGTATGGAGATACGATGAGAGCGTTGGGAGCTATAAGGATAAGTATGCTTTCTCATTAGAAGCTCCAGTTTCTACCACACTACGACTACACAAACAAATCTCACTGACAGGCCCGGATTCATTCTGCAAAAGAAAACTTTACATTTTTTACATTTTCTGAATTGTACGTTTGATGACTTCTACTCTCAAACTTCTAACAGACATTACTTGTAATTAACTTATAATGATGATCCTGGAAATATGCTTCTAAACAGGGGTCTGTCTCTGCCCCCCCCCCCCTCAATCAGTTCCCTCCCTCTTAATGCGTTCACATTACATAGTTTTAACCTATGATTTAACCTGTCTGCCATCCCAATGTGTAATGGCTGAATCTGTTTGTGGTGTGATTTTCCCTGTATGACACACTGCTTGCAGTCACCATCACCAGCTGCTGCAGGAGGCCTTCATCTGAGTCACATTTCTGTTTCATGGGAAGTAAAAATCAGCCAATCCCTCTGGGCTCAAACCAACCCTGCACAGATAAAACCTCACCTTTATATTTCCCTAAAAGGTGTCTGTGTCTCTGCTGCAGGACCACATCAGCACTTGAGGGACTGACCTTGCTCTTGTATCACGGTCGGACCGAAGAGAGGCCACCCCAGATGTGACATTCCTGCAGAATCGATGCAGACATGTGACGACAGTTTAGTCAGTGGGTGTGTGAGCGAGCAGGCTGCTGTATATGGTTTGAATTATTTGAGCTTGGGAGCTAATTCCTCAGGAGTCACTGAGGAAAAAAGGTGAGGCGGAGAAGGGGTGGTTGCTGAATTAGGACTTTAGTGAGCTATTTGTTACGGTTTTTTCTTGCTTTCCCCCTATGTCTGGATTTCTCTGGGTTCACTCGAGGCTCCGGCGTCTGCTCGTGTATTTGGTGAAGGAGTAAAAACAAGGTGGGGTCGTACTGAAGGAAAATAGGAGGAGCTGACCTACATTCTGCTTCCAGCCAGACGCCGAGGCTGTGTGTCCACAAAGGATTGATTCACTACCAAACCATTTTCATCTTTTCACTTTTTCATCACTGTCAAGCATCACAAGATGGATCATGTCTGAAGATAACATGACTGGGTTTAATAAGTTCACTTCCACTGGTTGATGTTTCAGCCTCAGGATGCCAGAGAGGCCTCACTGACGTTCTTCCTGCAGACGCATAAAGCATATTATACCCTTTAGTTAGTTCCAATGCAGATTCTGCTTCCTATTCATATCAGCGTGAATGCACCACTATAGAAACAGCTGCTTGTTCCTGCAGACGGATCTGTTGTTTAGAAATGTTACCACAGTAAAACAGTCTTTTCTGCACAACAGGCTCACTGCAGGAAGGTTGCTGGTTTGAGCCTAGCCATGCATGCCTCTCCAGCTTCCCCGTAACCCTTAATTGGACCAGAACCGCACCCTGTTCCACTCACTGTTTTTAGGCAGGTAAAAAGTGTGTTTTTAGCATGTAGGGTTCCAAACTGTGGTCTACGGCTACGTGTTAGCCAGGAGGAAGTCACGTCACTGGATGAGTCATCAGAGGGACTTTGTCATTAGAACTCGGCTCTTTTCCCAGTACTTCGCCTCCTGCTTCTTTCTTATTTTTACCTTAAGACATTCCTGTCCTACGAAGTCCAGGAGTTTCTCCATATATTCCTAAATCAAATTAAATGGAACTAAAAGCTAATTAACGGCACAGTGACTCGTTCCTTTGAGTCAGGTGTGTTGGAGCAGGCATACTGCTGTAATGCAGCTCTGTTAGGACTGAAATGAGTCGTTCCTTTATGTAGGTGAATAATGTTTATTTTTGCTGCTATCTGTGCTCATGCAGCGTTTGCACTCATTCTGTCGGCAACTTGGGCCTAAACCTGACTTTTCTCTCCTCAGAGCAGCTCAGGTGATTTCTACCTGTCACCATCACATCTCTGGCTCAGGAGAAGATGTCTTACCAAATCCAATCCAAAAACTTGATCATATTTTATTTCTCTTTTGATGCATATCTAGCACCATTTTGCGCTCCTGCCTGCTTTGCATTGTGGTCCATACTGACCCGTCTAGTGATCATCAATGCTGACTACTTTTTGAGATGCATTGTGGGTCATTTTCAGGGCATTACTTCTTTTCTCTCTGGACATTTGGACACAGCTGTTCCTCTTCTGTCTCTCCGGCTTGTTCCATTGGATGGTTGTGCGTCGGCTTTAACTCAGTCTCAGCCATTTTTTAATGGTCTTTCTTTGTTTAATGCATTGTGTGATTGATTAAAGCCTCGTAGAAAACAGACAGAATTATGTGTAAGCAATGCAAGGTTCAGCCCAAATGGGCTTTAACCCTGCCACAGACCAAGGTAGCAGGTAACCATTAGCTTGTTGCGTTGCATCACACTCACTTTAACCTCATAACTTATTCACTTTCAGGTGTAGATTTTTACAACTCTGTTACAGGTTCCCAGCAGTAGAGGAGGGACGATTAAAGCCTGAGGCTGTGATTCAAACCAGAACCAGCTGGATTTCTCTGCTCACATGAAGGCCACTTACCTAGTTTAGCTAAGAGGTGCTACATGGAAAACAACCTAAACTGAGAGGAGTAGAGCTAAGTGGAAAAGAGGCTTTAGGTAAATTATCGTGCAGAAGGTCGACAGGATGAAGCAGCTGTGTTTGGTTTTAGTCATGAAAGCTTACTGTTCTTAAACCAGTTTTTAAGCTAATGATTGTGTGAGTGATTGATTATGTCATGTAACTGCCCACATATACACTGGGGTCTGGAGGATTTAATTTTGGGGCTCATTAGAGAAGTCAGACTGGATAAAGTTGAAGAATCTGATGAGATTAAACACAAAAAGACATGTGTCGACAATAAAGGATGTTAGAAAGCTTCTGTGTAACTTTGACTTTATTGATCGCCACTTCCCCCTAGCAGCAACTATCATATTGCAGCACGCCATTACATCTGAGGACGTGCACAATGCTTCAAACTAACACAAAAACATAGCAGACACAAAGAAAAGTAAGTATGTTTTCAGTTTTAGAGCAGATTTGTACTTTTATAGCTTATGAAACAGCTTTGAGGCCTCATCGGTTTCAGATGCAGGAACCCTACACGGAGGCTGAACTCCAATTTAACCAACAACTCATCAAATTAAGGAAAATATTCATTTTGGTGAGTACAAAGGACAGCCTATGATCTGTATTGTTTGTGTTGACGATGCTATCACCACCTTTTTACATTTCATGACCCATCATGTGCATGTGGGTCCATTTACACATCACTGTCTGAGTTCAGCTAAAGAAGCTCAAGATATGAAGCAGGAAACATGAAATGGATCTGCTATTTCTACATCTAAAGAAGGAAAATGACAATAAAACATTTTTACTGTATTGTTAAGACAAATTATTTTAGGCAGGAGAGAATGAAATACTATGAAAATACCCAAGGTCCCCCGGAACAGCCTGAGGATACAGGAAGACACGATAAAAGAGAATTTACAGAGATTTTGGTGTTTTTCTTTGTGGATTTCCCAAAATGAAACAAGTAAATCTCTACAACCAAGAGGCCTTTGTGGATCCTTTACAGTCATGTAAAAGGAGATTTTGTATGATGTGTAAATATCAGTTCTTCTGGGAAGAAACTGGAAAATTAATCAAGCAACATGAATTAAAATGAGAAATTAAGACACTCAAAAACTGGAACCATTAATTCTTAATAAATCTTTTTTTTTGGAAGTTTTTTTAATCAGGACAAATGCAGAAAAACATTGTTTTAATAAACTCATACAGAGTACATGCCACGCACCTTCCTCGCAGCATAATATCTGATAAACATAGATGGAAAAGGATAGAAAAAATGTACATTGTGTGTGTGTGTGTGTGTTTATGCTTGCAAAGAAGAAAATGTAGGTTTTAAAAGGTTAAAAATGCCTTTACACTGACTGATGATAGAAAAGCTTCATTTCGAGCTTTGCTTAGCAGTGTGTAGCTAGCAGCCCAATATCAAATCAAATCAAACTTTATTTGTATAGCACATTTCATACTCAATGTAACACAATGTGCTTTACACAAAAAACAAACAAAAAAAAAAACAAACAAACAATAAAAACAACAAAAGGGACCAAGAGAAGAAAGAAAGAAAAAGAAATAGTAATAAGTCATTAAAATTTACGAAATCTCTGGCTTGGCACACTGAGAGGAAACAATATCCTAGGGATCCTCTCACACCAGGGGCCAATCACCCAGCAACGGCAGCGGTCCCCATCCCGAAAGCGGCCATGTTCTGCAGGGGCCCCCACCCATACTATGGCCAACTAGCTGCAATATAGGGGCCCCCACAGAAAAGCCAACCCGAGGTAGCGGTCCCGCAGACCAAGCAGGCATAGCAGGCATAGCCCCCAGTGCAGAGGATCCCTAGGAGGAAAACACTGGAGGAACAGCTTAAAAAAATAGGATAAAAGTAAATATATTACATCTTAAGAATAAATCAACTTCAGGGATAAAAAAATTAAAATAAAACAAAATAAAACAGTAAAACTACTAAATTGAGTGGAATTTAAATATCAAATTAAGTATATACATATATACATATATATATATATATATGCATAAATAAAAATAAATACTTGATAAGAAGTAATAGAATATAAAAAAATGGATGAAATTATGTAAAAGCCTGACTAAAAAGGTGTGTCTTGAGCCTTTTCTGAAAAACAGATCTACTTTCTGCAGCCCTGAGGCTTTCTGGCAGGTTGTTCCACAGATGAGGGCCGTAGTGATGAAAAGAGGCCTCACCATAGGTTTTGGTTCTCACTGTAGGAACAACTAAAAGGCCAGTGCCAGAGGACCTCAGGGTCCGCGAGGGCTGATAGCTGACAAGAAGGTCAGCTAAATAAGAAGGCCCAAGACCATTAAGACTTTTATAAACGACTAAAAGAATTTTAAAATCAATCCTGAAACACACGGGGAGCCAATGCAGCGATTTTAAAACTGGTGTAATGTGTTTCCACCCTCGTCAGGACTCTCGCAGCAGAGTTCTGAAGTAATTGTAAGCTTGAAAGCAGGGCATTACAAAAATCTAAATAATATAGATAGATATAGATAAAAGCATACATCAGCATCTCCATACTGGCAAGAGAGAGAAATGGGCGGACACTGGCGATGTTTTTTTAAATGATAAAATCCTGTATTTGTGACATTTTTAATGTGCGGGATAAAATTCAACTCAAAGTCAAAAAGAACTCCCAGGTTTTTCACACACTGAGACGGGTTTAAGCTCTGCAGTTTGCGTGAGATTATCTTTCTCTTGTCTTCAGGACCAACAGTTAAAACTTCAGTCTTGTCCCGGTTGAGCTGTAAGAAGTTCTCTGCCATCCATGACTTTATGTCTAAAATACATTTTAAAAAAACATCAACTGGCTCTAAGTCATCAGGAGACACGGCGATGTAAAGCTGAGTATCATCAGCATAGCTGTGGAAATCAACGTATATAGATTAATTGGACCTGAAATTGAACCTTGGGGAACCCCACAATAGATTTGATGCTTCTTTGAGGAGCATGTATTCATACATACAAAAACTATTCGATCTGTGAGATAGGAATAAAACTATCTTAAAACTGTACTAGAGAGACCCACCAGGCTTTCTAGTCTGTTTAATAAGATCTGGTGATCCACTGTATCAAATGCTGCACTAAGATCCAGTAGAACCAGGACAGAAAGTTTCTGAGAGTCTAAACTACATCTAAGATCATTAAGGATTTTTAAAAGGGCCGTCTCAGTACTGTGGTTCATCCTAAAACCAGATTGATATTTCTCTAGACTACTGTGTTTATTCAGAAACTCATGTAATTCAATAAAAACAACTTTTTCTATCATTTTACTTAAAAATGGTAAGTAGGATACAGGTCAGTAGTTATCAAGAATGTTTGGATCCAGACCACTCTTCTTCAGAAGGGAACTCACCACCGCCGTTTTAAAGGCAGATGGAAAGACGCCCGTCTGAAGAGAGTAGTTCACTATGTTTAAAAGCTCAGACTCAAAGAAAGCATAAAATGTCTTTAAAGGCGATGTGGGAATGGGGTCTAAAAGGCAGGTTGTTGGGTTTAGCTGGGAGAAAACTTGACCAAGCATCTTTGCATCAACCAGGACAAAACTCTGCAGTGTTTCCTCAGGTAAAAACAATGCTCCAGATCCAATAAAACCAGCATTACAGTGAGATAAAAACTGGATCTGATAGCACTGATCCTACCCGTGATGTGGTCTGCAAAGTCCTCACATGCAGCATCTGATGGCTGCATGGAGGACTTATTAATGTCCATGTTTATTAAATTATTGATTGTCCTAAAAAGGAATTTTGATTTTTTTTTGTTGACTGCTATAAGATTTGAAAAATGAATTGTCCTTGCCTGCTTTACTGTTTTATTGTAAAGTTTGAGTTGTTCCTTTAAAATTTCATGATGAATTGTTAATTTTGTTTTCCTCCATTTTCTTTCTGCTCTCCTGCAACTTCTTTTAAGCTCTCTAATATCCCCATTTCTCCATGATGGTATGGGTTTGAAACTTATCGTTTTAATTTCCATTTTAACTGGAGCTACCAGGTCAATAGCTGAATGAATTTTGCTGTTAAAATGATCTACAATAGAGTCACATGGTGCTGGTAAAACCAGAGCAAAATCTTGGTTTATTTGAAGTCACTTCAGAGGTAATATATTGTTTCCTCACAGCTCTCATTGGCCCTTCCCCCGATTTGGTCAAACTGGTGATGTTAAAAAATACACAAAAATGGTCAGAAACAGCCAAATCAACAACAGAGGACACACAGGACAGACAGGCAATGATCAAGTCCAGGGTGTATCCTCTATTGTGAGTGGGCTGCATGACGGGCTGCCTAAAATCCATACTATTCAACAAGCTTAAAAATTGTGTTGCATAGGGCTCAGTACTATTATCAACATGCAACATATAGACAATAACATATAAAACACAACATTAAAACAATCATTTGCTCTATAATTTTAGCTAGTTATTGTCTGTCCCTTGTTTCAACATCATCAGACGAGTGAGCGGCGCCATTTTTTTAAAATCACATAAACACATGTTTGATTTTTCCAGCAAGAATTCGGTTACCACGGCGATGAAAAATACAGGTTTTGAAGAGTTTTTTTCTTTTTCAATATTTTAGTGTCGTCTGGGGGTTGGTGATTGGTAATCATCTTCAGGTTTTGCACAAAACAAACACCCAGACCTTCACTGCTCAGTGTGAGAAGCTAAAGAAACTAAGCTAAGGTTAGCTAAGATGGGGTGGTAACTTAATGACCGGGCTCAAAGCCATTAGCTGAATGAAACAATAGATGGAAGAATGCTACATTCGCAACAACATCCAGGTGATTAGAGACAGGAAATAATAGATTTGAATGGTAGATGCTAGAAACATAACAGCTCATAGCTGGAAAACAATCATACCAAATAGCCACGCCCTGCTGCATCTATGAGCCGTTCACTTTCAGGGTTTTGTGTTGCGTTTTGTGTTGACATTATTGACTGAGTTACTCTGTTTTGTTGATGAGTTCTGCATGCTTCTATGACAAAACAACGGATGTACACTACGCCTGGCTGTTGGCCAATCAGAGCATCAGCAGCAGAGGCTGATATGAAGCAGTGACACAAATAAAGGGATATGGGGGGGAATGTGATGTGACACACCTACAGATGCACAAATGAAATGATTCTGCCTGATATGTGCATAATAGAGCCACCTAAACAATAATGTTTATAAAGACTGTTTTATTTAAACCGTTCTACATGAGGCCTTTGAAAGCCTTAAATCCAGGAGCTGCTGCCACATCAGCCTAAACTACATAAGTATGTCACACCTGGTGCAAACAGGTTAATGTTTAGCCTTTGGCCTAATATGAAAATGTTTGTCAGCTTGTAGAAGTGTGTAGCCTACGTGATGGTATGCATCTATGCACCTTTCAGGGAAGAAATCTACTTATTTATTTCAAATATGCATCACACCTTTTGTGAGGAATCCTCGTGTTTCAGTCTGAGGCCCAAATCCAAGCAGAAGACAAGCGCTTATTTTGTTGTTTGTAGGATACTTTACCACTCTGACACATATTGTTTGGCTCTTTGTTTCCTCATTCCTACCGCTCCCTCTGAACACTCGTATCAGGCGTTGAGCCTGTGCACAACAGCTCCAGCACCTGTGATGGTGACTTTCCACAAGGTCACTGGGGCTGGACTCCTTCCAAAGTCAACAGTCAGCGTAACACATGAGCGATGGGCATTTCCACACGGCTCGCCAGAAAAAACCTCTTTAGTTCGGAGCGCTTGCTGTTTACAGAACAACACTGAGAAACCTGATGTTTTCCTTGACTGTCAATGCTTTCTGGAACAAATTACATGTGACTGTTGACCTAATTTCCAGTCATGGATGGAGAGTTGAAAACAAAAACAGTCGAGGCAAGTGGGGGTAAATTTGCTGTGACTGAGTCCTCATATTACTTACATGCTGCCACACATGCATGTCTGTACCCAGAAAACCCGGCAGCTGGGTGTTACACAACAATACCTCCAGGCAGCAGGCTGTACGGTGTTGTGTAATACATTTCCATGTTTTCTGACCTGCTTCTCACTCTAGTTAACTTCAGGTCGACTCTCTAAGATCCTGGGAGACAAAATGAAAAAGACAAGAGCTCTGGAGGTTTTTATCACAACCCCAATGCTCCTGGAGTGTGATGTGTTTTAAAGAAAAGGCTTAAACGATGACTTTGTTTGTTGTGATGAATCAAACATGCTAGTGCTTGCATTTAGCACGGCTTACTTCCATAGTATTATTGTATTCATTAAACATTACCGGTAAATAGTTCACGATACAATGTCATAAAATCTTTCATAGCCATCAAGTAAATATTCACACCAGATCACCTGTATTGTTAATAGCTCTTTTCTGGTTCCACCTCGTCCAGCAAACTCACCCCAGGTCTCACATTATGCGTCAATCATTATTGTATGGACACGTTCCTTCCCAGTTTCTAATGAAACAAATTGTTTAACAAACCATTTTAACAGGTTAAGTCATTTAACCACACTTAACAAATACATTTTCAAGAACATAAAAGAGCCTTTCTTTTGAACATTTTATCACTAAGCTAATTTTAAGAATAAATGGGTAGTTTTATCAATTCTAGCCAAACAAATTTGGTTGACCTAATTTTCTTTTCTTTTTTTTTTTTTTTTGCTTAAAACATAAAAATTTGATCATATTTAAAAACAGCTCAATTCTACTTGGGCTGTTTTTGTAGTGTCAAACCTCAGATCAAGTGTCCCTCACTGGATAACTGTATCCCTCTAGTTCTGAACATATTAAAATCCAAACCAGGTCTTAAAAGAAAAAGCTTAGCCACTTCGACCGAGTTTGTTCCCATGCTGGTTCGGAGCCAAAGCCAGACTAAGCCCTGGTTATTTGGTTTTTGTCCATCTAAGCATCAACGTGTTATACAGAAGAGTTCTGCATAAACATCAAGTTATACAAAAGAGTTCTGATTAAACATGTTATACTGAAGAGTTCTGAATAAACATCATGTTATCAGTGTTGTAGTCAAGTCACCATTTCCCAAGTCCAAGTCACTCTCGAGTCCTCAGAGTTAGAGTCCGAGTCTAAGTCCAAGTCATGCAGGACTAGCCCGAGTCGAGTCGGAGTCGAGTCATGAGCTCTTACAGTCCAAGTCAGAATCCAAGTCCGAGTTATCAATGTGCAGGTCCGAGTCCAAGTGCAAGTCCCTAAAATTTTTTCGAGTCGAGTCCGAGTCCAGTCATCAGCTCCTACTGTACAGTCCAAGTCCACACATTTTTAAATTCTTCAAACAATGTAAAGATTTTGTAAACAGTACAAAAACCACATGCGCGCCGCCGCCAGCTTCGCACGTAAATGCAACTCATCAGCACTGGCAGCATCTAATCAAGTCCGAGTCTAGAGCGAGTTTATGTTATACATAAGAGTTCTGCATAAACATAATTTTATACAGAGTGCATAAACATCATGTTATACAGAAGAGTTCTGCATAAACTTTATGTTATACA
>JBAMIG010000022.1:4216019-4229096 GCA_037177335.1 Kiunga ballochi
GTCCTGTCCGGTATGGTAGATCTGGGCCTCGACTGCTCTGGTGCTCAGGGCTTGCTCCTGTGCTGCCATGATTAGTGTCTATGTACTGTCCTTCAGTCCTGCCTCCTCCAGCCACTAATAGGACTTGTGTATATCGGCCAATTCGGTGATCTGCCGATGGTACATCCCATGCATATACAGTATATATGTGTGTGTGGGCATGGGATGTACCACTGGCAGATCAACAAAAATCCTTTAAAATACACTAATTTAACAAATAGTGAACGTTGCTGTAAGACCATCTTTCTGCTTATAGCAGAAAAAAATTCACACATGGAGTACAGTCTGACATTCAACTGACCCTAAATTGATCAAATAAATTATTCACTTTAGCCATGTGCAAGTAAGCAGTGAAGGTAAAGAAACGTGTCACTCCACCGAAGAAGCGTTGAAAGCTTGGACTCATGCTCAGACGTATGCCGTATCGGGAACTTCGTTTTTGTTCTGTCCTCTGTCCTTTGTCCTCAGCTTTCTCTTTCCATCAGCCAGAGATGGAGTTTGAGGCATGGGGTTGGAGGCAGGGTTGAAGATGGTGCAAGCAGACAGAGAGAGAGAGAGAGAGAGAGAGAGAGGAAGATTGGGGGGGTAACGAGCTGCTGTGGGGTATTTGGCCGGCAGCAGAGTAGACCCCTGGGACAGGCATACGATGTGCTGTAAACCATAATGGCTCCATAACGGGCAGATTTCTCATTTCCACGAGGCTCAGGCCATATCTCATCTACCTCCGTGACAAGCCCACTGAGACTCACACAAACCTGGACAGCACACTCAGCATGGGAGGAGGGGGTGGAGAACCAATGAGGTGGTCATTTGGAGGGGATGACAAAAAAAATGTGGTGAAATTCATTAGTTTCCACTTTGTGTCATGTAGATAAAAGAAATACGGGTATGGGTTTGCATCTTTTCAGATCATATTGTCTAAAATCGGTCATAAGCTTTGTGCATTAAATGTGCTGAGTGGCAGAAATGTCTCTGAAGTAATGCAATATTAATGAAGACAGGGCAAACAGCATCTACGTCTACTTTGCCGTCCCGGGTGTTTTCCAGACACACAGGTCTGCTTTTTTTGTACATGTCTGCATTATGAGTGTGCAATGGGCCAGTGTTCTTTCAAGCCTCCATGTTTAAATGAGCAACTTTTTTTTCATGCCATCTCAAACAAAGGCCCACCTTAAAGAAAGACCAGCTCATAGACTGCCAAGAGGTTTGGGCTCATTGGACTTCATCTATGCAGCACAACAAGTCTGGAAGCAAGAGGTCATGGTTCTGGAGTATTTAATGCCAGTTAGACATTTGATTCGACTGCGTCTGCACTCCAAGCAGGATGTTAACCAGAAAACTCTTGTTTAGTTTAAGCTGTCTGACACAACTCTGATGTCATCACTTACATGTTACGCTCCCAGGATTAAATCCACCGGTATTATTAACAGGACACAAAATGAATTCCAACAACCTCCATGTTTCATATTATCATTATTAAAAGTATTATATTCATGTTCATTTTCACACAACCTGAACAGGCGGGGGTGTGACTGCCTCACCATGGCAACACAAACCATACTGCAGCCTACGACTTATTTAACTTAGACAAATATGAAGCGTAAGTGTTAAACGAAACATACGGGCAGTAATTTCACTAATCCGTTTATTTAGACTTTTTCATTCAACCTAGTGTTGTCTATCCTTTCCTCATGTTACCTTTGCATTTTCCCTCATTTGATCCAAGGCCACCCAAACCCTAAATAAATAAATAAATAAATAAAATGAGTAAGTAAATAAATAAATAAAATATAATAAATAAATTAATTGAATGAGTAAATTGATTGAATGAAATGAATAAATACATAAATATATAAATAAATAAATTAAATAAATTAAATAAATTAAATAAATAAAAAAAATAATAAATAAAATATTGTATTCATATGTGCTTTTCTGACCCTCACCACCTATAGGAATAGAAAGCATTTTGTGTCTTACCACTGGTACAAACAGCTGTAGGAACACAAACCACAGAGACGTGCTGGTGTTTAATGTGGGTCAACAGTTAAACCAGCAGGCATAGAAATGAAACATAAAAGGTGAGAAGCTGCAGGGCATCTGAATTTGCTGTGTGGTCCCCCCTGTCCCCCTGTCCCCTTGAGCGTGTAGCAGGACGTGTCCCAAGCAGTTTTCCTGTAAAAGAAAATCTCTTTACCTGCTAAATCTGCCAGATATATCTGGGCTTTGCCATCTATCAAAGCTGTTACTTTAAACATCCCCTTTGTCTCTCCTGCTGTCCTTCTCCAGCCAGCCTCCCTGTCTCTGCCTCTGATACCAGGTCTGAGCGGGACTGTTACACAGGCTCCAGCAGTGCACTATCAAAAGTCATATAATGTTAGCCCACTTCCTGAGCACGCTGTGCTGGAGGCACCCAGCTACACACTCTTACAAAAACACACACAAATAGCATTATTTTGCCCCACTGTGTCCTTAGTCTGCAGATCTCTTTTATCCCCCTTCCCTGTCTTTTTTTAGGTCAGGTTCATGAGAAAGGGAGAAAAAGAAAACAGGGATGGAGGATGCAAAGAGGAAGATAAAGGTAAAGATGGATGAAGGGATGGAGAGACAAACAAGCTTTGAATACAAATGAGCTGAAACCCATTATACATGCCCTCCCCTTCTTTCTGTTTTTCTCTCTCTCTGCTCTTGATCGCTCTCACTCTTTCGCCTTCACACACATGTTCATGCGCTCCCTCCCTCTCCTCAGTGTCCTCTCACCACATCCACGGAGCTCAGGAGGTGGTTTCAGCCCCTTGATTTATCAACGTTGCTGGTTGTTGGAACAAGCTAATTAAAAGGAGGACAGAGTGTGTTTGTATGTGTGTGTGTGTGTGTGTGTGTGTGTGTGAGTCAAGGTGTGTGTGGATGATTTGGAGACGGAGACGTTGCTGTTGCCGCCGCTGTCTCTCCGACTGCTTTCTCACGTTTTTGACTCTGTACCGATAAGCAGGAGGAAGAGGAGGAAGAGGAGGAAAGAAGAAGCAAGAGACAGACAGCTGGCTGGAGGAACATTTTCATCATTTGCTCTGACATGGTCAGCACATAGGAATCTGGTGCCACGGCAACCGTCGGCTTGTCTGTGAGGTAACCAAGGTAATGAGGGAGGGGATGATGTGTGAAAGGACATCCTGCAGGGTTTCCTCTCCTCTTTACTCTGCCAGGATGATTTGAATGAGCTGCCTGCCTGATGTGCCGTAAGACCATGGGTTTGTTGGGGAAAGTCACTGACTTGTATCTTTCCCAAACATGGATTAGCTTTTTCAGAGTCTCTGAATGTGCTTGTTGGTGTGTCACTACCTGTCTCTGGAGCATTGTGTGTTATGCTGTGATATTCCCCAAGCAAACCCTTAAGTCTCTGGATGAGACCTATTGTGGAATCACTCTTATATTCTCCTTTTTGCTTTCCACATCGTCACATGACTGGCAGTTGAACTCCAGAGTAAAGATAAGTGTGTTGAGCATGCTTGTCGACTTCATGTGTGCACGCACAAGACATATGATCAGTGTGACCGTATATGCTGAGTAAACACCTGGATCATTGATGTGACAATCTATAGTGCAAAAAAAAAAAGCAAAATAGGATAAAAAAAAAAAATTAGTAAAAGCGACATAATTTCAAAATAACCAAATAGGTATTTGTTTCTTTTTTTATTACTGATTCCCCCTGATGCATCCATTGCCGACAGGTTTTGAGATATCCAGGGTACAGCAATGTTTTTCTGTCTGGATGTAGCTCACAGAAATAGAAGAATAGCTGAGTGACACTGCAATACTGCTGCATCTCTAATGTTACTCTGTCACCATTTAAGCATAAAAAAGGACATGTAAGCTGCAAGAACATTGCTTGGCAAGGACAGAACCATGCATGATCCAGACTTTTGTGCCCAATTAGCCTTTGTGTGTGCTCAGACACATGGGGGTGCATGCAGAATGTCCTAGAGCAGGGTGGCGGACTGCAGAGGCTAAAACGAGGACACATGCCTGCCCGGGACTCTACCCTTTGACGGGAGTCTTCAGAGCGGCAGTCCATTCAAACGTCCTGCTGACCCTCATGAACAGGTTTGTGTGTGTGTGCATGTGTGTGTGTGTGTGTGTGTGTGTGTGTGTGTCTTTGTGTGTGTCTGTGTGCAACCTTAGCCTCTGTGGCTCATTGTCCTGCTCTCATTTCCACCATTTTGGTTTAATTTCTCTCAAGTTGATTTTTCTAATGGCATTACTTGGCTGTAGCTTTTTTTTTTAACCCCGTTCTCTGTTGTCTCTGCTGAGAGGTGGACCTCCAGATGGACTGAGAAATAAAGGTGCTTTCATACAGCCCCACTAATTAGATTAATCTAACTGGATCTTTTTGTGGCCATTTGGGTGCAAACACAAATGTAGCTTTGCACCCTGCACCTGCATTACATTTCTGTGGGAACATTTCTCACTAGTCTAGGGAACCACTGCTTGATATGTAACAGTAAAGTCCACTGCAGATGCTAATCCTATTAAACCCTACATTTAAATTATTTACAGTCATATTAAAGCAAAATAAATACAGTAAAAAATTTAACAAAAATAACAAAAAGGAAAAAATAACTATGGCTGAATATTATAAAATGATAAACAGTTCAGGTTTTCCTGTTCAGAGATTTTCATCGTGTATAAGAGCTTACAAAGAAAAAGAAACTGGACCCAACCCACTGAATGCTTCTAGTCTTTTTCAGCAATTATTTGCCAGAAGTGTCAATACTTGAAGGCCCGTTTAACAGCTCATTTGGGAGTATCACCACCTGCTGGTTGTGTGATTTAAAGCAGACCTGGGACATTTATGTGGGTTACAGACCGTTTTCTATACTGCTTCATGCAGTTCAGATCACGGGGAAGCTGGATTTTATCCCAGTAATCAGCAGTCAACATGCTGGTGCCCCCTGGACCGGTCATCAGTCCATCACAGGGTGGCTACATGCCAGTGGATGTAGCCACCATGTCATTAGTAAACATAATACAAATCTTATGTCTTTATTCATTATTGTAGGGACATATTGAATATATCTGTGCTGAAAGTTGTTCATCAAAGTGTCATTATATTAATCTGGGTATATAGATCCCTCATTTTATATAAATCAACAACAAAGTAATATTGATTGCTCATTGTATTTGTGTGTGAGAGAGCATGTTAAAATGTGTACTTCCTGTCTCTTAAAAAGCAACTTTAATGTTCTTTTAAACAGAAGTAAATCTGAGCCTTTAGCATTTTTATTCTTTATTCTCATGGCTTTCAAAATAACTAGCAGCGTTACAAAGCATCACAAACTCCTCCCTAAGCCACCATCTCACCGTGGTGGAGGAATGTGTGTTCTTTTGACCTTTGCAGCTATGTTGTCGGGGGCTTAATGGCCCTGGTAGGGTTACCCATGGCAAAGAGGGGTCTAGTGGTGGAACCGGATTAAGTTTTATTCATGTCCTTGGGTCCATGCACGTTTAGGGAACAGACTCTGTTGCTGGATGTTGATCCAGACAGCAATAATTCAGATGAGTTTGGGTCAGCTTCACTCTCTAATCCAGACTCAGCAGACAGGTCCGGCTGAACAAGTATGCCAACATGATGTGCTGTGAGGCTCACTGCCTGGCCCACTTTCATCAATAGTTGCACATTTTGTGCACATTACTATGGATATTCAGTTTGTTGTTCCATCACTTTATTCATTGTGACAATTTCTGTCACTGAACCCCCGGAACACAATCAGATGAGCTCAGATTAGAGCCGTTGCTCCTCCAATTGGAGAGGAGCACGATGAGGTGGCTCGGGCATCTGGTTAGGATGCCTCCTGGACGCCTCCCTGGAGATGTGTCTTGGGCACGTCTCTGCCGGGGGAGAAGCAAGGTGGGACAGGATACACTTGGAGACATTGTATCTCTTGGCTGGCTTGGGGAAACCTTGAGAACCCCCCGGTGAGCTGGTGAATGTGGCTGGGGAGAGGGAAGTCTCCACGACCCGACCCTGGATAAGCAGCATGAAATGGATGGATAGATGCACAAAGTATCACGTCAAGGTAAAAAACTGCTTCTAAATCAATGTGCAAATTTAGATTTACATGATGCATTACGGGCTGCACAGTAACGCAGTTAGTTAGCACTGTGGCCTCACAGCAAGAAGGTTGCCGGTTCGAGCCTTGGTGTGAGTGGGGCTCCAGCCGGGAACCTTTCCGTGTGGAGTTTGCATGTTCTCTCCGTGTTAGCGTTGGTTCTCTCCAGCTTCCACCCACAGTCCAAAGACATGCACCTTGGGGATAGGCTGATTGGAGACTCTAAGTTGCCCACAGGAGTGTGAGTGTGCATGGTTGTTCATCTCTCTGTGTTGGCCCTGCGATGGACTGGCGACCCTTCCAGGGTGTACCCTGCCACTCGCCTGTTGACTGCTGGGATAGGCTCCGTTAGGGACTAAGCGGTAGAAAATGGATGGATGGATGATGCATTACATAGTATGAGACTGAGTTTATCAGCCATAGTTTATGCGACAGCTCTGAATAGTTGCGGTTGAAGAGAGTTCATATTTTCAGAAAGGGTAACGCTTGCGTATGTGGAGGTTGTTCAAGCTCCAGTTTGTCTGGACATCATCTACATAGATTTCATAGCATGCATAGAAAACCCCAAAACAAAACAAACAAAAGCAAACTGGGGTTCAAAGAATGAGCAAAGGTTATGTGCTATCTGCTCAAGCACATATCGAGCATGTGAGACGGAAGTGTTTCGAGCATTGTTTCAAAACATTTGTTCAGCATGCCAAAAGTCATGTGACGAGTTCTTGTTACATTAGCAGAGCAGTATGCGGAAATCTCAGTAGGGTGGGGTTTGTTAATTCCTCAATGATTTAAAAGGTGTTTGTAGTCTACATAGAGTTAGGTTGAATATATTTACACACATGCGCTTTGGAAGATATCAGGACCAAGGGGAAAAGGATCTTACATATATCTGATCCAACATCAAAGTCAAAAATCGTCTGGGTGAAATGCAACAACAACACAGAGCCAAGACAAACTAATTTAAGAGGTTGGTGGGTAGGTTGGTAGGTTCTCATACTGCGTCTCGAGCAGTGTGAACAGGTTGGAGTGTGGGTCACATCTGTGGCCGCTGATGTCAGATATATGACACCATTACTGAGTGCCTGGAGGTTCAGGCTACCCACCTCAACGATGCAACAAAATAGAGGTGCACAACAAAATTGGTTGGGAGTGAGCTGATGGATTGATGGAGGGATGCTGTAGTGTTTCTTTGATGGGCGTGGTGGGGTTTGGGCCTGGGGCCTCCCTCCCTCCCCTTAGGCGTTTGTGGTTGGTCGGCTCCCTGGTAGGGTTGGTTGTAGGGGGGGATGCAGGGATGACTGAGTGTGTGTGTGTATACGTGTGTGTTTGGGGAGGGGGGGATGGGGTGTGTGTGTGGATGTTTGTGTATGTGCATGGGTATGTGGGGAGTTAGGAGTGGTTGGGTTTGTGTGGATGATTGGCTGAGTGGGTGTATGTGGGGACTGCGATTGATCCCCGGGGTTGGCGTACAGTGCGCTGGGGTGTGGACCGGCCTCCGCGGGGTGGCGGTCTGGGGGCTCTGGCTCCACTGCCTATGGGGGTGGGTGGGTGGGGGGCTTTTGGGCACTTGGGGTCCTAGGCCGGTGCTCTGCCTGCACTGGACGGCCGGTGTCGGCCAGGAGCCACCACGGTTGTTGGCTCCTGGGCTGGGCCTGGTGGGGCCCATTCCTCCTGACTGTGGGGGCTCTTGCTGGGGCCTCCCTCTGCTGCCTCCTGGGCGGACGCTGGGTTTGCTGTGGGATAGGGTGACTGGGATCCTTGTTCGGGGGTGACTGCTGGTTGCCCTGGTCTCGGGGGGTTCTGGCTTGCCTCTGACCTTTGGGTGGTAGGGGTCACCTTGACATGGTCATCATTCTGGGAGCACCTTTCACCACATACGTTCTGCATGATCACACTGTCACTGAGCTGCTCTTTAGGTTTCTTTAGGTTTATTCAGGATGAATATGTCTGCTTGTTTATCTCTGGAGTAGGTAGTACTGGTAGATCTTTAACCACCTTGTGAAGCCCTGTGAGATACTTATTATATTTTCTGTGCAGGTGTGCAGGTAAAATAACATTTGGTTGGATATAAATCATGCAAAATAAATATTAATCCAAATTAAATAATAAATAAAGAATTCAGATTACCAAGAGGATCTCTGTATATACATATATACAGAAAGATTCTCTTGGGAAAGTAAATTTGCTCAGCACAATACAGCATCCAGACCATCATTCTGCTGCTCAAATGCTGGACATGAAACATTAAAAAAAAACAAAAAAAACATCTTGCCTTCTAACACTGACCAATTAGTGCAAACCAGATGAAAAGTAGTTCTGGAGTGACTTCTTTAGCCAGTTATTGACAGCCTATTTGGCTCAGACGTCCGTCATTTTGTCCAATTTGGGCTGGTTGGTGATCGGAGAGGACAGAAAATGGACAACAAAGACAACAGAAAAGAAAAGGGAAAACAAACAGAACACAAAGTGAGGACAGAAAGACACCACAAAGGAAACTTGGTAATCCAAATAAAGACACTATTCCATCCACCACACCTGCACAGAAACATAGAGAATATCTAATGAGACCCCCACAGGGAGGCAAAATTAGCAAATACCAAGAGCGTCAGAGATGAACAGGCAAATATGTTAATAAATTAATATATTAAAAAAGTAAAACTATATATTTTAACTCAAATCTGAAGCTCACACTAACATAAGGACAAATGGCTGTTAATTAATAAACCTATAAACCTATAGCTCAGTGACTGTGTCATCATGCAGAACGTATCGAGTGAAAAGGGTTCACAGAAACGTGATCATTCCAAGGTGGTCCCCTTGTTATAAAAGGTCCAAGCAGGACCCCGGGCAGCCACAGTATCGGCCCAGGACACCGAGAGCCCAGAAGTGACCCTTCCACCCCCACAGGCAGAGGAACCATCCAATGTCCACAGAATTCTAAAGCCCCAGACCGCCACCCAGTTGAGTTCACAAACTTGACAACGACCCATTGTAAAAAATATTTGTTTCCTAACAAAAGCAACTCTACTGGATCCCTGGCTCTATTGTGTTTGGGAACGCAACATCTGCACTAGACGGTAACACAATCACTACCCCCGTTGCTCAAAAGCACCAGATTAAAGTAGACTACAAAGCCAGGCATAAATGAGATTTTCCTAGTGATTTACTGGACGAGTGGGAGTCACTGTCCGCTGTGGCGTTGGCACCCAGTACAACTGAAATCATTCTGCCATAGTCATGAGCTATAATACCTGATGCCACCACAGAGTCTGTTCTTTTCAAGTTGTACTGAAATGTCAGCAATTGTTACAGTTGTTGATACTGAAATAGGATAATTACTAAGCATGAATCGAGGAATGTATGTATGTATGTTTATGTATTTTTAAGTACGTCATGTAATGGGAGACCCCAGGATAAGTAGCTGCTGTAAACTGACAGCGTCTAATGTAGTTCTAATAAATAAATTAAATGAAAACAATGCATTACATTTAAATCAGTTTCTATGCCCATCTTCATCTTTAGATGTCGGTTAGTCTTACACACTCTCTTTTTACGGGGTAAAGAAACTGGTGCTTATTTAACAGAATCTGAAGCTTTTTAATTGTTATTTTGCCTTATAAATACTTCTGACACAATTTTGATGTTTTCTAATGAGTAGTTTGTCATCAGTAGCTAATATGGAGTCTGTTCCTATCACTGGTGTCATGTGTGACACAAGGCCAGATCGTAAGCCTTTTGCACCATTTCTTTACTCTGCATAAAGTGCAGGACATATTTTTCCCCTTATAAAGCTGCACATGTGTAACCACAATGTTTAGTCATTTTATACTTTGGATAATACTTTGGAGAATAATGACTCATTCCAAAATAAGTTAGCTTAAAAGTCTCTACACGGCCCAGAGGAATTAACTTAAAGCTTCAGTTTTTTCATTCCTTTTGCAGAAATCCTCCGAGACTTCAGGAGCTCCTTACTTTCATCTCGGAGCGCCTGAGTTGTTTCTCCATCACGAAGCAACGTCTTTAGGGAATCTGCCACCACCAACGTGTAACTTAATGCTCATGTTTGAGGGTGTAAAACATGGTCTCATTGTTCTGCATCTAAATAGCTGCGTTTGAATCTGCTTCCTATTGAAAAGAGACAAGAACAATTCCTGCTTTTGGTTTATTCCACTACTGGTTTCCAGCACCTGAGGCTTCTGGTTCTTCAGCAACACTTTTTAGTTTCTTTGGTTGTTTCTGGTTGTTTCACACACAGCTGCACCCACACAATCACAAGCTTCCTAAAAGCAGTCTTGGTTATGTTCAGAGGGCTGCTAAGAGCTTGGCTTTATTTTTTATTCATTCCTCAGAGCTATTCTTTCCACTGGGGAAGAAAGAAGCATCAGCACGAACTCACCACTTACCAGCAGAATTGATATGAGCATGACAAATTGTGGCAAACAGAAGTTTGTCAAAGTGTAACAACAGTGATCACACGGTGTGTATTGTTAGCAGGGAGTTCTTTCCTCTTTGTGTGGTTTTTCTCTTCATTGTTGTCAGTTTTCCTCGAGTCAAAAGTGAAGAGTAGAGCACCAAAATATTGCAACAGGATAATTTGGCATTTCAAAAATGAGCTCACAAGCAAACATCAAAATATATGTCACAAGAGGAAAGTGGGACAAATCCGGACCCACTTTTTAGTATTTCTGTCAGTCATCAGAACAACAACATATGAAATGGTAAAAATTGGCTCTAAAACCTTCATAAGAATAAACGCCCACAGTAGCATTTCTCAGATGGAGGATAATTTGGAATTAGGGTCAAGTTTCCAGTGTGGGGGATGTTACTGTCCTTATGACATGTGAGCTATTTTCACACTTTCTAATGAGGGATAAACAAAGTAAACTCATTACATCATGATTTTAGCAGGTATATAGATAGAATGGATCAGTGGGGGATGTTAGGAATGTAACTGGAGCGATGAACAGCAACTATTAACGCTGGTCACCAACTTTAAAACATCAATATTTTCAGTGGTTTCCAAATTAAAATCTATCAATATCTTCATGGGAACTACAGAATCATTTAATGGAGAGCCAAGAAACTAAAACTAGTCCAGCTAATAAGACACAACTTCCACTGGATAAATCCCCACCTACCACTGGTCTAATGGTGCTACCAGTGCTCAGAATTAAAACCCCAAAATCTCAGTTAAAATTCAATTTGGTGGGTAAAAACTTTATGGCCCCATTGGCAGGGGAAGAATAAGGGATGCATCTTCTGAGAGAACGAGATGAGCAGACTCGTTGAGGAGAGAGGAAACTTCTACAGCTGCTTCACGGTAAACAAGGGGTGAACTTTTGGTTGATGGACACACCATGTGGTCAGGCACAGAACAGGATTGTAGCATTAGGCATGAAAAGGACAGAAAATGCGAGAAAAACTCAGTTGTGGTGCAGACTATGCTCACAGAGCAACAGAGAGATGGTTTATATGCAAGCCGATAAGGGAAAAGTGAAGTATTGAGCGATATTAGAAAAGAAGCATCTTTATAGACCCATTTCAATATTTAAAACTCATGATATACACACAGTTCTGGTTCAGGAAATATGCTACGCCCGTGTGTTTACATAACGGCAAACTTAAAGTCAAACACTAAAAACAACTATACGGAAAGCCTTCCACCCGCTGATTGTGCTGTTAATGAAAGAATCTTGCATTTAATACAGGTACGTACCTACCGGACCCAAATTCCTCACAGGATTGTCTTACTGACATGAAGAAATGGCCTTACTCACAGTGGCCTGAGATATACATATGTCTCATAAACACTCTGAGTGTGTACAAAAGGAAGAATCGCAAAAATCCTCATCAGAGCTACTGAAAACCTAACCTACATCATTTAATGTCTCAATTGTGTCCTTGCATTGATTATATAAATCCTACCAATAGCATCACTGATGCAACAATGCTGCATGATTAAATTGTTTTCAAAGACCAGAGGTATACCGTTAATAATTTCAGGCATCCAGAATTATAGCCACATTAATAACTTTAATAAGAAACTAAAAGCGTTTGTAAATCTGTGAAAATATCAGTAAAATAAGAGTATTTGCAGTTTTGCAGAGCACTCTCCTTAACTGAGAAACTACAGAGCCCAGAGAGAGCCTAACCATGACAAGATGGCCGTGAGGACATTTAAAACTCAAACATGAATCATCTAGCCTTCATGGTATATGCCTATGAATGCCTGTGGCTGTGGTTGCAACCATATATAATCGAGACTGCAGTGGGGACCATGGTTGCACACACTCTTTTAGTAGCTACGGTCACAGTCAGAACCGTTGCACACAGGCTGCTATGACTTTATAATGACTTACACAACATCACAATGTTCAGAATGCACTTTGAAGAAGGAGAATACAGCTCTAAACAACTCTGAAAATGTCCATGTCCACCATCAGAACAGCAGTTACTGGCTGCTTTTAGAAAGGTTTAAAAATGTCCCTGCATGATGAACGGTTACTTTCGGTTTGTACGAATGGACAGACATTCAAAACTGTCTATGGATGAAATAATAAAATGTATGGAACTTCATCAGCTTTCATAGATAAGTAAAGCTGAATATCATCAGCATAGTGATGAAAGTTTTTCCCATGCTGTCCGATGATATTAATTAAGGGGAGCGTATATGACATATATGATAATATTGGTCCAAGTACAGAACCCAGAGGAACTCCATGACTTTCTCTGGTGTGTGAGGAAGACTTGTCATTTACAAATTTAACAAATTGAGATCTATCAGCTAAATATGACTTAAAGCAGCTTAGTGCGGTCCTTTTAATACCATTAACACGTTCCGGTCTCTGTAGCAGAATGTTCAATTCAATTCAATTCAGTTTTATTTATATAGCCCAGTATCACAACAATGTTGCCTCACAGGGCTTCACACACA
>JBAMIG010000022.1:4237391-4248466 GCA_037177335.1 Kiunga ballochi
GCATCTGGTTAGGATGCCTCCTGGACGCCTCCCTGGTGAGGTGTTCTGGGCATGTCCCTGTGGGAGGAGGCCCCGGGAGAGACCCAGGACAAGATGGACTGATTACATCTGGCGGCTGGCCTGGGAATGCCTCGGGGTCCCCCCAGATGAGCTGGTGAATGTGGCTGGAGAGAGGGAAGTCTGTAATTTCCTCCTTAAGCTGCTGCCCCTGCGACCTAACCTCGGATAAGCGGCAGAAAATGGATGGATGGATGGATGTTCAGGTATCCGGATTTGTTTGTTTGTTTGTTTATCACAACTTGCAATCAATCCTGTGGTTTTGACATCATCAAACAAATTCATCACTAGCAGAAGAGAGCTTGGAAATGGACTGGTCCTCATGTTGTACAATTATTTCTGTCATATAATTGATTTATTCATGATTGATAAAAAAAAAAAAACAAAAACAAAAAAAAAACAACATCAAATGTCCTTTATCCACAAATACACTAAAAATGAATCCACAGTATCTGGGCTGTGTTATAAAAATTCATCCTCAAAAGGTTTTACTGGTCTGGATCCAAATCCAGTCACCAAAATGTTGCCAGAATCCAGATTTATGTTTGATAGCATGAAACCTGCTGGGAAATTCTCCTGTATTTTAGGCCAAGCATCCTTTATAGTGGAATCTGCTGAAAATGACTCGATTCCTGGATCAGAAGATGGTCTGGATCTCCCCTCAAATATAATGACATACATGCAGAAAAATAATAATGAAAAACTGTCTGGTAGGTTTTGTGTAAAGTTGGAACCAAACAGACAGAAGGAAACACATGGCCGCTTTGGTTTAGGTAGCACAGAGTCATAGGCTAACACACTAGCAAACAGCAAAGGTAAGACATAATTTTTAATCAGTCTCAGCTTTCATGTGACACCTCGTTTTGGGGGTTTTGGGGTAAAGTGGAGGCATTAACAGAAGCTCTGAGGTGGTCAGGGCAGATCATATGGTGGTTTAAGGCTGGAATTTTGTTTTATGTGGATTCCAGTGCTTATTAAATATCCTAGCAAGAGTTTCTCCCTTTGGGCATGCTATATGTTGAGATAGCTGCTTCCTGGAGTGTGCTTCTGTGCTGCCTGCATCTCATGCTAAAATCAGATTACACCCTGACAATTATTCATTCAGCTTTTTGTTGGAACCGGTAGATAGATCCACGTATCTATTCTCCTCTGCTTATCTGATGTTGTGCTGTGGGACAGCAAGCCTGCTATTTCCTGACCACTTCTTCCACTTTGTTCAGCGAGATCCTGAGATGTTTCCAAACCAGCTGAGAAGCTCAATCAGTCCGAGGTGTCCCGGGTCTTCTATGTGAGACGTGCCTGGAATACATCCCTTCATCTGGCACCTCTTGATTAGGAGGAAGTTACGTCTCTCAGTCCCAATATGCAAAATTGACTGATTGCACTCAGATTACTGGTTCACTGGTCTGGGATTGGCTGAATCTGTGATTCCTAACCGCAGATGAGGAATCTCTGCGGGGAGGTAAGTAAGAGCATAAACGGACCCAGAGGTGCTAGAAGCTTTGTTGTCGGGAGATCAGTAGGGTTACCAATGCAAAGTGGAGGAATCAGATAAAGACTTTTATGGTGAGAAACAACATGGGTTTGGAAATATCTGTGAGCAGAGACGCTCCTTTGACAGACGTGGTTGCTAGGTCTATGTTCAAGGGCCTGTTTTAAGTGAAAGGGTGATATAGGCCACCCCTCTCTGGGAACAGCCATGAGGGTCAGTTTCAGGGTGAACTGAGCTGGGACCGAAGGAAGAAACCCTGCAGTCTCATCATCGGTTGCAGAAACAAACTCTAGGAACCTCCTTGTGTTGAAATGAGTTGAATAGAAAATCATCTTAATTGAGGGATTATTCTTGCAATCCTCTAAATTTCTGGATTGTACCCATTTTAAGGTCAAAGGTCATCACAGCTTGCAGAAGCTAGAGGTAATATCATAACCTCTAGCTATCATAATTATTCATGGATATGGTGGTGAAAGGTATTTTCTAAACAGCACACATTCAAGTGTATCATCAGAGTGGGAGTCGACCCAAAGGTAGTCCCAGTATGCTTGTTAAAACCAGAAGAGGAGACAGGCCCTGCCACACTGGGAAACTAAGAAAAGACTCATCCTGCCCAAAGCAAGAAGAGCTCCTTCATCCCTGTTGCACAAAAATGCCAAAATCACTAGGAGACTTTCTGATCAGGAAGGAGGAGATAATAACAACACTGTCCTTACAAAAGGATGATTTGAAGTGGATTCCTCACTCGTATCTTCACCATGGCGACCAAATATTGTAAAGCATCTCTCTCCCTTTCTCTCTCTCTCTCTCTCTCTCTCTCCCTTTCTCTCTCGTTCTCTCTCTCTCTCCCGTTCTCTCTCTTTCTCTCTCTCACTCTCTCTCTCTTTCTCTCCCTCTCTCCCTTTATCTCTCTTTATCCTTCTCTCTCCTTTCTCTCTCGTTCTCTCTCTCTCCCTTTCTCTTTCTTTCTCTCTCTCTCCTTTTCTTTCTCTTTCTCTCTCTCTCACTCTCTCTCTTTCTCTCTCTCTCCCTTTCTCTCTCTTTCTCTCTCTCACTCTCTCTCTCTTTCTCTCCCTCTCTCCCTCTCTCTTTATCCTTCTCTCTCCCTTTCTCTCTCGTTCTCTCTCTCTCTCCCTTTCTCTTTCTTTCTCTCTCTCTCCCTTTCTCTCTCTCTCTCTCTCTCTTTCTCTCCCTCTCTCCCTTTCTCTCTCTTTCTCTCTCTCTCTCCCTTTCTCTCTCTTTCTCTCTCTCTCTCCCTTTCTCTCTCTTTATCTCTCTCTCTCTCTCCCCCTCTCTCTTTGATACAAATAGAAAATCAGGCTGATTATAAATACATTGTACGTAAAACTATTATTGAATCATTCATTCCTTCTTGTATTTGTGTGTGTTAATGTTTTGTATGAGCTGAGGGGTTTTGCACACACACATCACATATAGGTTTTGGGTTTATGTGTGCAAAGTGCTGCCACACCAGCTGTGATGCTGCAACTTAATGTCATTCACAATGAACTGGTTTAAATTTCCATGAGACAAAACTGGTTTGTGAATGCTGAACCATGATATGAGATCTCATGAATGAAGCAGAAGTAATGACATTTCCTTTATTCACCATCCTATCATGTGCACTGCAGAGAGCCAGCACCCAGTGAAGGAGCAGGAGTTTAACGTATCAGTGTAGAAAACACAGATTCTGCATGTTTAGCAAAGCAGCTTTATGAGCTTAAATCCAGACAAATTATGTTTACTGATAAACTAATAAATAATATAGCCTTTAGGGAGCATGTCTTATTTTTCTTCTAGCAGCAAAAGCATTTGTTGTTGTTGTTGTTGTCATATTTGTATTTAATGTACTTGACATGCAGGGGATTTGCCTTCGTGGCTTTCTGCCAAAAAGACCTTCGTATAAGTATGATTCATTTTGTGAAAATGTGTGTGTGTGTGTGTGCCAAACCTAAACTCTCTTCTAAACTTTTCATTATTTACTCAGAATCTAAACTTAAACCCCACATTAGCTGTTTTCCCCCAAACTCATGTTTGTTCTTCCTGCTAGCTGCTAGCCACAAGCTAATTCCAGACAAAGTACTCCTCATCATATGTGTTGCTAAATCTATTTACAACCCAAGGTTCAGTGCAGAGCAGAGAAACATAAGAGAATATAAAAAGTCCAAGATAAATGGAAACAACAGCTATTGCTGTCACATGTGGCAGAAAATATATTTTAATCATCATTTTATTTACTTTTCTTTGCTTATCTGAGATAAGCAAACCCGAGGTGTCTCCAGGCCAGTCAAGTCAGGAAGGTATCCTGGCCAGATGCCGGAGCAACCTCACCTGGTTCCTCTCAGTGTGGGAGAGTAGCAGCTCCACTCAGAACCCGTCCTGCAGCTGATCTCTGGGTGAGAAGCCACCCTGGAGAAAACTCTTTTTGGCCTTAATGAGCTCTGGCCTTCCTCTGCTCTCTACTGAATGCACGCTGTAGGAGATGGATCTGGAATACGTGCTCTGAGGTTCCCGAGGGCCCCTCTGCCTGAGCTTTACAGCGGCCCGGTGTCATTTGTGCAATAGCTCACCGTTTTACTGATCTGCTGATCCAGTCACTGTGTCCCTCCTGTGGGTGTCGTCACACACCATTTTTACTTTGTGTTGCAGTTGTTATTATTGTTGTTGTGATCATCCACATTACCTGACAAAATACTTCAAACGTAATAAACCAAAGTAAAATTCGTTCTGTGCAAAGTGTCCTTGTCTTCTCGCTGACAGGGACGTTCCAGCAGAGACTTCATCCGATATCAAACCACGTGTCTGTAGAAACACGCTCCCTGGTGCACATGCTTTAGCCACACATTTTAATGCATTCTGCACACACACACACACACACACACACACACACACACACACACACACACACACACACACACAGTATCTACAAATACACCCACAGCTCAACTGTAGTAGATTTCATGAGTGCCAGCAGCATAAAGGCTGCTCCGCTTCCTCTCCCTCCCACCTCTCTTCCATTCTGTCCATCTCACTCCTTTGCTCTCTTGTTTTCTCTCTTTTAAATTCTCTGCTTTTGCTGCTTGGGCTGCTGAGAAACCCCTTTTTCACTCTGCTTCTTATTCCCCTAGTTTGATCCCCTGAAGAAAAACATCTTCCTCCTCCTCCTCCTCCCTTCTTTTTGCCTTTATCCTGGATGCAAACTCTGAACGGCTCACTCTGCCTCTCTCTGGGTCGTGTTTTCTATGAATCTCTCTGAGACTGAGGGGAACAGAGACTCGACTCTCTCCTCTCCCGATCCTCCTCCGCCTCCACCTCCTCTGCTTCACATCTCATCCTCCAGCTTTCTAACGGAGAGAAAATGTTCTATTTCCAGCTGGTGATCATGGCTGGGACGGTGCTGCTGGCTTACTACTTTGAGTACACGGACACCTTCCCCGTTCATGTCCAGGGCTTCTTTTGCTACGACAAGACCTTCTCTAAGCCCTATCCGGGTCCGGATGACACCAGCAAGATCCCCCCAGTGCTCATCTACTCACTGGTTACAGCAATCCCCACCCTCACGGTAAGAACTGAAAGGATTTACATGAGAACGTAACAATGCTGGCCAGAGAGGCAGTTGTGAAAGTTTAAGGAGTGTGTTTCTGTGAACATGTAACTTTCTGCTTCGCTATGAATCATTTCTGTGTATATGTAGACATCAGGTTGGTGCATCTCTGAGAGGCGAGTGTGTGCATGTGTGTGTGAAATAAAAAGAAAACACTGGGATGGGAGTCAACTCAGACCACACAGAGATGTGATGGGAACAGGCAGACCAGTCATTAGAGAGGAACTAACAGTAGAGAAAGAGTGCAGAGGCTGATGGAGTGATAGTGACAGGAAACAGATGCTTCCTGGCAAGAAAAAGCTGAGTCGATAGGTGAGAGGAGGCAAAGGTGAGGTGCACAAAGGAAGTTAAACTGGAGCTCTTACTGGGCTGTTTCAGCTTTCTTCACTTTGTTTTGTTTATTTATGTACTTGCATATCTGTGTGTGTGTGTGTGTGTGTGTGTGGTCAGCCGTGGGAGATGGAAACCGGAAATGCAGATCACATGGCACACACCTGAAGGCTTACATTCTCAGAATAACACAAATAACACGGCATACGGACAGAAGCAGCTGTAATATAAAGCAGACAAATCACACACAGACACAATCACAGCCTCTGCTCACTGCAAAGCAGGAAAACTGTGAGACCGGGTCACAAAGCAAGCACAGAGGATGGTCATGTGAGACAGTGGAAGGCCAGGACGAAGGCTTTTACATCACACAGGTGTCATTCTGTGCAAAACCTTTTAGGTTTTCCTGTGAAGCCCTGCTGTTGAGGAAACATACAGTAGCAAGTAGCAAGGCTCCTATTTCTGCAAAGAAAACTTAAATCTGATGGCTAGTCAGAGTGGTTATAAGCACGAAGCCCGCCTGGAAAGTTTAAATCCACCTTCATTGAGTCCCAGTTTTTCTCCTTTATTCCGTTTACTTACAGTTATGAATGGTTTCCTTCTCTGTTTTACTCCTTGGTCATACCAAATGTCTGATGGAGTTATAAAAAAGTTAAGCATTTAAAATACCTCAGGAGGATCTCATTACGTGCACTCAGTGCATGTAATCCCTCTACACTAAGAACTGCAGGTAAATAACCGCTGCACATTTCATCATTACAATATTTTAGTACAAATTATCATGATATATCACTGGTAATATGCATATTATTGTCATTATTATATAGCTCATTAAAACCTGTATGATTTAACAAGATATTGATGCTGAACGTTTTTTATTTAGTTATAACATAGTAACGCCAAGTGGCAAAAGATATGATGTATTGGTATTTATTTAAATTAAATCAGAAAAAGTTACACTTCCTTTCACACTTTTTATGGGAACATTTCATGTGTTGGCCTCTCTTTATCTCTGTATAAACTCAATTCAAATCAGCATGCAAAGACACGTAAAGGTTAAAACAAGCCATTACACTTTTAATAAACCCTGTAAACAGCATGAGCGCAACAACTTTTCAGCAATATCTAAGAAATTATTCAAAATGTAGGTGTTTCTATTTTCTCGTATTGTTTTGCAGTATTTAGGATTTGCACACAGACAGTAGAAAATACTGGATGGAAATATAAAGCAGTAGACGGTGTTCTTACTCACTAATAGCACACTAACTCTACAAGTTACATCAGGCACAAAAGAGGTTGATGGAGTTTGACAGTGGTGAAAGGGCACACACATCAAAAATAAAACCTGACAGAGGTTTACCAACCCGTCAAACATGCCTGATGGCCGGCTGTCGTCTTGCTACATCACACCCGTGAAGATTTCCATGACCTAAACATAATCAGTCAGAAGTGACAGTAGAGAAGCAAAGGAAATGTTGACAGTCAACATGCCACCATCCATCCCACGGGAGCTTTTAGACGTCCTGTGATCAACATTAAAAGGGTTTGATACAAAGCATTTCTAAAGGCACACATTCGCTGAGTTTGGGAGTATTGAAATGGCATCTTTTCAGCATGTGCCATGAAGCTGCTACTCCGTGCACCGTGAGCAGCTTAATTATTAAACTCAATGGGTTACGATCCATCTGCTGAACAGAAACAAGCTGACTGCTATCAGGGGCATTTTAGTAACACGTTTACAGATTTAGCTAAGCTGTTTGATGTCAACTGAAGTCCAAATCTGCCCAAACAATTGTTTTTTTACATTAATTACAGCTGTAATTTATCTCACCGCTATTTACTAAGAATTATTTTATTTTGTTAACATGTCTGTTTTAAAGCGTTCCTTCATTTTAACATGTCGGCACCAAACTGCGCCCACAAACCCACAAGCATATCTTTAAAGGTGCTAAGAAATGAGTCGGATTTGCTCTTTATGTGGAACTGGATCAGAGCTAGTTAGTGCTAGATGACCTGTGCTGAGACGAGCCATGGAGTATAAAAACAGCACAATACCTCCCTGTGATTCTGCCAGTCTGGTGCAGATGTGTTTCACCGTTTGGTGCTGATTGTAGACCAGCTTCACATCTTTTGTTCGTTCCAGCAGGAAATCCGAGCTTTGTGTTTGGAAATAAAGTGGATGCACAAAAACATACTTGTGACCTTTTTATATTGGTTCAGCAGAGAGGCTTGGTTTTATCAGAGCTTTTTTGCTGCTAAGCAACATGATTATTTTTATCATTGTATTCTGATCATTTTACTATCTTGTGCAAAAGCAAAGACATATACTAAAAGCACATTATATTATTTCTGCTTAAAGACTACTTATAGATTAGGATGTGATTTGTTAAATTGACTTTATCTAATAAATAAAGACCTGGGACTGCTAATAACCTATTTACTGGACAACACTGTTTAATCACCTACAAGTTCAGCAGCTCAATGAACTCCAACTAACTCTGATCTCTTAATTAAAGCCATGAATCACTTTCTAAATGCTTCAGCACTTTAAACCAATCCACCTTTTGGACACGCTGACATTTTTAAAAGGGTAACCTTTATTGTCCCATTTCAGTCTATTTCTGTCAATGCTAATGCTATCACTGTCAGTCTAAAATATTTGACCATGGAAAAAAGAAACACTGGTTTCAGCATGTTGACGCATGTTTTTTGAAGCTGTACATCATAAATCCTGCCTTCATGATGGATATTGATGAGCTGAAAAGCTCACAGAACCTCTTTATTGGCTGTTTTTCCATTACTCTCAGAATTGTACAAAACCTAAATTATCACAATAAAAACTTTTTAGTGGTGTCGATATAGAAGTAAGCTTTACTGTAAAAAGTGATAGAAAAACATTTGGCATTTACTCGCTCTGGAGGGGATGTTTAGGGCCACGTGAGCAGTTCATTTCAAGTAAAGATAATTAAATTCTTTTTACTATCATGTCACTATTACAATAATTTACAAAGGAAAATGAGATAGACAGGGTTGGGAGGTCAAAGTAGCAGGAAGAAAAAACAGTTTTGTATTGTTAAAATTTGATTATGTACATTTAAGTATCTCCATCCACATCAACGTGGAGTCCTGATCGAGAAAAGAAACAACAATATATTAATGAAAACCCTTGCAAATTGCAGTTATACTTATTAAACATGTTGAAATGTTAAAAAGTCAAAGTCTATTAGAAAAAGTCACTTATATGGTATCTTGTACATAAATACAGCAATTGTTTTGGTATTTAATGTAAGTTATTTCCCTGATAGTGGTGCAGTAAGAGAAGGAAAAATGATTAGATTGTTATGGTTTATTTAACAATTTTTTTTCTAATGGTGCTTTTGAGACCATGTAAAAACTAAGAGAAATGTTAGCTATGCCATGTGTTTGTTTAATTAAATCCCATAATCTGATGGCATCCTTTGCATTCATATTTTCGTTGAGAGCCACCCTGCAAACAAAAAGTCCGGTATACAAGTTCGGGTATTGGTTGTTGCCGAAATGTTCAAATTACCAGTACTTTTCAATAGATTATTATTTAACATCCCAAAAAAGAGTCCTTATTTGGTTTTACACCCATTTTCAGGAATATCTTCTTTTCAGGATTATCTTCTTATTTTCTGGAATATCTTTCGGGTGACATGTTGTGTGTTCAGATGCATGTGTGTGCTCTTGTTTATTATGCATAATGAGGACACACATCTAACTAAACATTCACTCGTGGGGACTCCCTGTAGTTGTGGGTACGACAATAATCTTCGCAAGTACAGAGGGGTTTTTATTGGTTAAGATTTGGTCTTCAAGTCAGCGTTACAATTAAGCCATTGTTGGATTAAGGTTAACATGTAATGGAATTAAGCATTCAGTTGTTATGACAAAGTTTAATGCTGGAGTGTCCAGCTCCAGTCCTCGAGGGCCATAACTATGCAGGATTTAGTTGTTACCTGGTGTAAATTAATAAATCAGTTTGAGGTGTGCTGCGAGAGCATCCGATAACTGCTGAAAGGAGCCCTCGAGAACCAAATTTGGACCTTTCTTAGTTTTAGGGTAAAGGGCTCTTACGTCAATGGGGTTATTGTGTCAATACAAACCAGGCAGATGTGCATATGTCCATCCTTAAAATATGTCATTTTTCTTAATCATGTAAATGTTTTCATGAAATATGTAAAGAATTTGATTGACAGATGGTATACTTTGATGTCCTTCCTGTATTTGACAAATGCGTTGTTTTAAACTGTATGGCAGACTTTCATCTGACTTGTGTTTCATGTGTAAAGCAAAAAAGTCCAGTTCTTTTTACCGGAATATTTTTATCCTGAGGTAGCATCCAGTTTTTACTTGTGGAAATTGTTGCATCTGCAGTGTCATTAGGGATTTTACACTTTGACACATGCTTGAGATTAGTTTACTTTCAGGTCATCTTGAACCTTAGCTCAATAGAGCATGTTAGCCAATTAAAATGAGAATAGGTTTATCTCTTCTAGCAAAGATCTGTGGTGACTGTGTGTAAATGGCTTCCCCTGCTCAAATCCTTTCCTGATGTCTGTTTGTGTTACATGTTCATTCTTCAGAAACATCCCCTTCCTCACTCCACTACAGCAGGTTTATATTTAATTTTTAACCCTCATGTTCTATTCACAGCTTTTACGCTTCTTAGCCGTTTGGGATTCATTGTGTTCAGTGTTTCTTTATTTGGACACTTTCTGTTTTTTCTCTAGTTTTCTAACAATATTTCTGTAATATATTTTTCATTACAGTCCTGAAGAATCGTACAAAATTATCTTGGCACTTAAGACATGTTTTTTTCCTTTTCGCCCCCTTCCAACCTTCATCACACATATGCTTGTCTCATTTGTCAATTATCACATGTGTACTGTGAACTTGTCAGTTCTCTCACCTTGCTTTCTTTACAATCTGAAGCACAAACCAGAGTGCTAATCATGTACATATCAAGACGATGTCAAAATATTGTTCTTTTATCACCACTTCTGAATGGTCTTCGGTGTGAATGCAGTATTATAGAAAATGATGAGATGACAACTTAAATTTACTTAAATTGACTAAAACAGGGTTTTAAATGGACGTTAAATGTTAGAATGTCGAAAAACAACAATATATACATATATATATATATATATATATATATATATATAATTTATAAGGATATTTTAAGGGGGTTATCAAATTACAATATTATGGATGTATCATTACATTGATCCAAAACATAGAATGGATTCAAAGGTCAATAATCTAATTAATCCAAATTGAAATGATTGAACTTGATATAATAATTGTGAAAAATGTGGTTAACCCCTTAATGCCTGAATTGAGAGTAACTGGGCAGAGATATCTAATTTTTTAAATCTAAGAACTTTATTTGACCCTTTAACTAAATCTGAAAAGACTAGGCTATTTATTTTTTCCAGATATTTACTATTTATTACCATGGAACAAGTAAAAATTATTACAGTGTAATCTCCTGGTGGTCACTAGGGTCCAGGAGACCAGTATCATGTGGTAAACAACAACATTATGAGTGAAGTTTCTGCCATAAAG
>JBAMIG010000022.1:4414148-4424379 GCA_037177335.1 Kiunga ballochi
GCAGCTCATTCAGAACTCTGCAGCTCGAGCTTTAACAAGGACTAAGAGATCTGAACACATCACACCAGTTTTAACATTTTTATATACTGGTTTCCAGTCAGAATAGATTTAAAAACCCTGCTGATTGTTTATAAATCCCAGAATGGTTCAGACCCAGAATGCATCTGTGATATGTTCAGAGAATATAAACCAATCAGAGCTCTTAGATCCAAAGTCGCAGTCAGCTGGACCAGACCAGTAACCAGACCAGTAGCCTGACCAATAACAGACCAGTAACCAGCAGCATTTAGCTGTTATGCTGCAAACATGTGGAACAAACTGCCAGTAGAGATAAAACTCTCACCACATGGAGACACTTTTAATTTCAGGTTCAAAACATTTCTTTTTTCATGCCTATGAATGACATCTAAACGGTAACTTTATGGTTTTATTGGGATTTTTGCTGTTTTTATTTTTCTCCACATCTTTAATGCTTTGACTGTTTCCATGTGAAGCACGTTGAGTTGTCCTGTACATATAAATAAACTTGCCTTGCCTAAAAGAGTCATTCAGAAGAATCAATTCATTCATCACATCTCTGTTAGGAACTGGACTCATCCAGAAGTAGACGTTGGGTTCACGCTGCTGATTGTGTGATGGTGTGAGACACGTTTCCGTGGTTTCTCCACCACAACCTGTCTGAGTATCGCTGCTCACCATGTCCATCCCTTCATGAGCACGGTGTAGCATCTACAAGCTCATATCGTCTCCACCTGCTTCCTTCATCATGACGATGATTCCCTGCACTCCAATGGCCGCCACCAGATCTGCATCCAACAGAGCAGCTTTGGGGTGTGGGGAGACGGGGGATTCGCATCATGGATGTGCAGCAACTGTGCGATGCTTTAATATGTAGAAAATCTCCTAACAACAGCAAACTAAATATGTAAACTCTCTGCCACCTTTCTTCAGTTCAGCCTCCTTCATTATCAAAGTGGTTTCACCACCTTGAGGTCCAACTGGTGCAGAACTGGTGATGCAACCTTCCTGTTTTTAATATGTACCATTCCATGTACACATGCATTTTTGTAGCATATAACAGAAAATTACACATTACTGCTGTACTCACAGTAAGCACATAATGACAGGTTATGCTGCTGCCTAAACGATGAAGGTGAAACATGTGAAGGTCTTCATAAAACCACGTCTCCTCTCCATATTCTCCCCTTCAGCTGGCAGGTGCCGCTATCCTTGGTGTTGGGATCTGGGTGAAGGTGGACAGTGGATCTGTCCTCAATTTTCTGGGGAAAATTGAAAATGTGCCTCCAGAGCTGAATCAGGTGCTGAACGTGGGCTACCTGTTGATAGCAGTAGGTAGCCTGCTGGTCCTCATCGGCTTTCTGGGCTGCTGTGGAGCCATCAAAGAAAGCAAATGCATGTTACTGCTGGTGAGTTGTTGCCTCACACATCTCAGATCCTTCACAAAATAATAGGAAACTTTAACATTCACATGTAAGTGATAGATGAGAGGCGCAATGTGCCACTAAACTACACTGTGGAATATTTTAATCATCTTTCATTTTATTTTTTAAACTTCAAGGCTTATAAAGCAGAGGACAGAGGATTAGTTTATGCAGAGAGAGAGTAGCTGCACACAAGTTCAAAATACAGGGTTAGTAATCCTTCATCTAACCAGAGAAGTATTAATAAAGAATAAAAGAAGTATAAATTACATGATGGTAAATAAACTGGATACAAACTGGCACCATTACAAAACAGGAACAGACTTATAAAATACATTACTGACCTCTGGTGGATGCACAAAGTAGACAAAAAGAGAAACCAGTAGTCTGAGAAAAAGAACTGCAGCCATGAGAAAAGAAATGAGTTTTAGTGCCTCTTTCATCATTTCTTTCTGCAAAGGAAAGACTGGAGCAGCTTTAATGAACCACCTCACATTCAGGCTCCTGTGGAAATGCGACTGGATTAAAAATACTAATGAGGATTAATTGGGATAAACACGAGGTAGAGAGGTGTTGTGTTCAACAAAACTTCTGTCTGGGTATCTGCTGTCATGTCTGACTAAAAACAGCGCGGTGGATCAGGGTGCATTGCTGAATCAGCATAAAAGAACAGAGTCGACTAGTATTTGCTCTTTTATTTTTGTTTTTAAGCATCCATTACATTTTAGATCTGATCCTGCCTTAAAAAATACAATTACTCAGCATTTTCTTCTCCAGGTGTCCATGCTCATGCAGGCCGGGACCATCCCGACTGCTCCATGTTCTCCTTTAAAGTCATATTAGCCTCAATTCATGTATCTTCTTTAGAACAAATTATTTAAAATGCATTTTTACCATCAAATGTACATGTATAATTTATTATCAGATATACCAGGACAACCAAAAGGTAGCCCTGCAAGGGCCCCCACAGAAAAACCATCCTCCCCATCGCGGCCGCTGTAGACCCCAGTGTAGAGGACCCCCATGAGGAAAACACTGGAATCATACGGTTAAAATGTTTATAATAAACTAAGACCAATAAAGAACAGCTACAAACAAACTAAAAATATAGCCAACAATTCTTAAGAATAGATCAAATTCAATGAAAATTAAAGCTAAATAAAGCTACTAAAGTGGGTGGTATTTAATGACAGAGGGATAAAATATGGAGAAAAAAAGAAAAAGAAGTAAAACAATTGATAATACCAATAATCTTGCCGTAAACTAGAAAGTGGAGATGAACTCTCACACAGCTAACATAGCTAACACAGCTAGCACAGCTAACATAGCTAGCACAGCTAACAGCAGTTTAGCCAGAACTCATTGACCCGTTATATTCAGTGGGGCTTGTTGCAGGCATTTAAATCATCTTTCAGGCTTTGTGCCCCTTCAGATGCTCACTCTTCCCCACACCTGCAGATGCACCAGGCATCCTCTTCGCCTTCTAGGACCAGTGTCCTGCAGATTTGGGTAGTTTCCCTGCTGCAGCACATCTGACTTGTGTGACAAGCTGCTGCTCTACATGCAGTTTCTGTGTTCTGCACTTCTTGGTTTTTCCTCTAAAGTGTCAGATATTTGCCCAAAAGTCAACTGACCAATCAGCTTCTCCAACAGATGAAGCAGACCTGAATTAGCAGCCTAGTATACTGAACTTATTCTATCACAGCCATAGTTAGTCTATTATAGGTGAGGGAATGATGCATGAGGACCAGGTTTCTAATAAGAACTACAAGGATCTTTAACCACTTTGTAACCAGTAGAAACCTTTGTCTTAAACAGTCTCGTTTAACTCCAACTTTTCTTTACTGCACAGTTATTGATGGGACATGAGCTTTCTCACAATATTCTCCTGCAGAGTGTTATATGATACAGCAATACCCATCAAATGAAGCACTGGTGAATCTCAATACTGATACTTTTATAAAGAGATGCTAAATCTATTTGCAAATAAAGAGACTAATCTGTTATGCTGTTTGATGAAAACCTCTTTTTCTTTTCTTCATTAAAAACTAATCATTAATATTTGTTTTATTTTAAAATCAGTTTGTAAAAAGAAAAACTGCAGCAAGTGTTTACAGTCTTCCTTCAATAACATTTGTGATCTTCCTCAGTTTTTCATCATAGTCTTGCTGGTCTTCATCGCTGAGGTTGCAGGAGCAATAGTGATTTTAGCATTCAGACCTCTGGTGAGTTATTTCAGAACTTATAAAAAGCACAATCGTGACTAGATCATCTGCAGGGATTCACAATAACATAGTGACTGCTTGCATCACAGGCAGATCAGCTGATTGCAAAGGTTGGCGAAGCAGCAAAACAAAGCATCAAGAAGAACTACGGGAACGATAAGGACGTCACAGGACTGTGGAACAGCACGATGAGCGCGGTAATTAAGCTTAAGCATCATACCAACGCATGCCCTGTTCACCTTCACCTAAACTCTGCTCTCTTTCCAGTTATCATGCTGTGGATTCTACAACTCCTCAGATTTTAAAGATTCTCCATATTATAACAGAAGTAACACATATCCACCACAGTGCTGTCCGAGTTACATCCCATGCAATCAAACTTTGGAAGAAAGCAAGGTATGAACATTTGAGTAAGTGGAGAAAATAACTTCTATAGATGATCCAAGTTATTTTTATTAATGAGACTGTTTTATCTTCATTAGCACGTTCCTGGTTGCTATCCAAAAATCAAGCATCTGATTGATGGGAACACTGTAGTAATTGTGGCTGTAGCCTTGGGGATCGCAGTTCTGGAAGTATGACCCAACATGATGCAGAATTTATTCACTCTTCACATTTACACGTTATGTAACTTTACTACAATGTATTCCCCCCTCAGATATGTGCCATGGTGGTCTCGATGATCCTGTACTGTCGAATAAAATCCACGATGGGCTGAGTAGGCTCGGTAAACGCCTCAAAGGGATCGCTGTCATCACCCCAGTGGCTCTTCCCTCCAAACAGCAACCGTCTGGTCGTGTGCAATCGAAACTCATTGAAAGACATAACACAGATATTTTAATACACATAAATATATCTAATAGAGTGAAGTTATGAATCATTTATTTCTATGTACCAGGTATGGTAAATGTCTATGTGTGCTTTTGCTTCACAGCCAGTCAATGAGGAATCAGACAAAACAGTTCTTATGGTAATGATACAGAAGCTGGTGTCTGTGTTGCAAACAGGAAGCACTGCTGTGCACGTTCCTTGTCATTATGTAGCTTGTAAAATAGTGATTTGTTATTTTTTTGTAAATTGATATAAAATAAAGCTCATATTTCCATGAAAAATATTTGATGTTGACCCGGTGTCATGTATTTCTGTCGTATCGGAAAAGCCTTTGAGAAGAAGAAGCTGCACATCATCCGCTTTCTTCATTCAGCACATTAAAAAAGAAGCACAGAGGTGTTTTAAATCAGCAGGTAAAAGGAGTTTGCATTAACAACACTGATCTTATTGAGTTAAAGTAGATTTCAGTGGCAGGTTTATCTTGTGTTGGTGGTCCTGTCTGTTTAAGTCAATGGTAGTTGTACTATAGCTGTATTTGGGCCACTTTTACACAATGTTCACAAAGAGAAATGTTTGCAGAAATACACAAAAACTCATTTCCAGTTTTCCTAATCGCTTAATCCCATGGTACACCAGTTGGTCCAGATAAATGGAGCTCTGGATGATTGGAGAATAGACCCCACGGTAAGGCTGTGCAGAGACATTTTGAGCTGGAATAATGAGGAGAGGGTTGATGCCTTTAGACACGTTCAGTTTCTAGCTGCTGCAGTGAGAACAATGCCTTCTGCAGTAACGACACTCACCATCCCTCACTGGAAAGGTGGCACGTTTGCTGCTGCTGCAGCGGGAAGAAAGCCACCATGGCAAAAATCATCCTCTAGTCTCAAACCTGTCGACAAACTGAGAAGCATCTTTAAAGGGAAGGTGCATGAGGGGGAAGGGAAGCGCTTCTATGTTACCATGGATCAGGAATTTTGTTTTATTAAATGTATCTTATATCCTGTGCAAAAAATACATAAGGTGTCCATATTTCATATCCAAGATTAGTGAGAAGGTTGTATTTAACCAGTGTTACTGTACTACGCGTGTCTCCTACATTTCATTCTACATTCTACAGGCATTTATCAGACGCTTTTATCCAAAGCGACGTACATCAGAGAATAACACAAGCATGAAATCAAACAACAGGGAACAGCATAGATAGGTGCCAGACTGCTGCAAGTCTGGTTGGACACAGCTATCGCCTTGTAGGACACAGGTGTTGTCCTGAAGTGCCAACTTTTTTTTTTTTTTTTTAACCATTTGTCATCCGATATCATCAGTAAAGAGCTGTGTAAAGCTAGGTCAGATACAGCAGCTGAACTAAGTGCCGAAATGCACTTTGAACAGGTGAGTCTTTAGCTTGCTTTTAAAAGTAGACAAAGACTCTGCAGACCGGACAGAGTTTGGCAGTTCGTTCCACCACTGAGGAACAACAGAGGAGTCTAGCTACTGGTTTAGCACCACGTATTGGTGGTAACGCAAGGTGTCTTTCATTTGTTGAGCGTAGCTGTAGAGAGGGAGTGTAGCTCTGGATTATAGAGTCAAAGTAAACAGGAGCCGTGTGAGTTAATGTTTTGTAAGCCAGAAGCAAAGCTTTGAATTTAATGCTGCAACTGGAAACCAGTGGAGCTTGATTAGCAGCGGAGTGACGTGAGATCTTTTTGGCTGCTTAAAAACCAAACGTGCAGCTGCGTTTTGAAGCATCTGCAGAGGTTTTACCCAGCATGCTGGGAAGCTCCCAGTAAGGAGTTGCAGTAGTAAATGCGTGAGATGACTAAAGCCTGGACCAGAAGCTCCTGTGTCTTCATTCATCAAGCCCCAGTCATCTTGGTGTGAACACAAAATTAAAAGTGTTTTATTTGTTGCACAAATGTTATTGACAAGATTTTTTTAACTTGCTGGATAATAAACTCTACATTTGGACTTAAGAAAACCGTGTAGCTCCACAGTTATCATACTGCTCTATGAACCAACATCCTCTGCTCTGTCGCTACTCGCTGAAATCCTCTTTAAGGCACGTAATACCAACACAAATAAAGCTTCTCCTTTTACTCAAATATTAATCAATTTGAACTTAAACATCACAAACTTATTGTTTAACATCCTCCTTTAAATGTAGCAAAAACAATTGAGAATATTTTTTATCTTGTACAACCAGCTTAGTGATTTCCTAAATGGGAATCTTGATAAATTCCAGTTTGGCTTCTGGCCTCATCTGCACTGAAACAGCTCGGATCAAAGTCCTGAGGGACGTTAGGTTTAACACTGATTTTGGTAAAGCCTTAGTCCTGGTTCTGCTGGATCTAAGTGCTGGATCTAACCATTCTGCATTTTTTGATCCATCCCCTCTCCAACACACCTGAATCAAATTCCTAAATCCCCTCTTCTGCACGTCATCCATCTCTGCAGAGATCTGGGGATGAGACAGTCATTTGATTTAGCTTATTATCACAACTATGCAGAGGACACACAACTTTATGTGTCTATGTAATCAGACAGCTACAGTTTATCAGATCTACTGCTTCAATGCTTGGAGCTTATAAACAGCTGGATGAGAAAAAAAGGTACAATTGACTTAAAACAAAAGTGAGATAATTCAGATTGGTAGCAAAGAGAAGAGGGTCAGCATTTACATCTGAAGACTCAACTCAATCAGGTCTGTAACAGCGTGCTGATGGACTCCCCCCACATAAAAACAAATAAATGATTTCTCTGAATAAGAACAGAGTGTGCATAATGATTTACCATTAGAAGGAAGCTGCACTTTTTTCTTAGTGGCTACGTTCTGTGCTCATTCTCTGGAAATAAACTTCCTTATGGTTCAGCTTCATCTCTGAAAAGTACTGGTTAAAGAATGACAAGTTAATATGTCTCTTTAATGCATAGTAACACCATGAAACAAGCTCACAGATGATCTTCAGACTTGTTAATTGATGCTGTCAAAATATAAGTTTATCTTTAAACTTGAATTTGAGGAAAACATGTATACATCTGTAGGATTACATCTGTAAGAAATAGTGTTTATTAAATTTACTGGTTATTGTAATGACCTCTAATTAAAATAAATATGTTAAAAATAAAAGGTTAAAGAACGTTTTTAAAACTAATAATAGAGGTGTGCTGCAGCTTTGCTTGTACCTTTTCCATTCATGTTGACCAAAGCAAATAATATGACATGGCACATTCATCATATACTCACACAACCAACATGTACATTAAGGGACAACTTGGGTTCTTGGAAAACAACAGTTTTCTCCTAAATCTCCCAGTAATAATGCTTATTAGAATTCAGCTTGGTTAGTAGCTCTAAACTGTTTCTTTTATAAACACTGAAACTAGCAACTTTATTGTTAAAATAAAAGAAACATAAACAAAAATCAAACAAGGCCAGTATTTACTCCATAGCCTATCAGTGCAGAATCACCCGCACCAAAGGCACATGCTCTACTAACTGAGCTAATCAGCTGCTATTTTATAAAATTGCTTAGCATTGTTTTAAGTTAGAAAGTTACAAACAAAACAAATCTACATCGAATAGTTTATGGTGTTTGCTATGACCCCCGCACAAGGATAAGCGGTCGGTGGATGGATTATAGTAGCAGAAACGTGTTTTGATTGTAAAGCAAAAAACGTTGTGGATTTAAAAAGAGATCATTTAAAAATCCATTATTAACAACAACAAACGTTTTAAGATGAATATAATAACAAACGCAGGTTTTAAAGCGGGGGTGGGCAATTCCAGTCCTCGAAGGCCCCAGTCCTGCAAGTGTCAGGACTTTCCCTGCTGCAACACACCTGATCCACATCAGACTTATTAGACTCATGGAGAGCTTAAACTCAAGTTTGCTAATTACCCACTAATTTGAGTCAGGTGTGTTTCAGTAGTGAAAGTCCTAACACTTGCAGGACTGCGGCCCTCGAGAACCAGTTACCCACCCCTGTTTTAGAAGTTTATCCATTTGTTTTTTTTATAGAATTAACTGCTTTGAATTATTTTTACAACATGAAATAAGATCTATTTTTCTTGTTATCTGACAGGAACTTTTGGACTTTTCTCTTTTTTCTTTTTACACATTTTTAATAATATCAACACCTCATAGAAGAAAACGTGTTGAATGTATCCTCTTTAAATATTTGAATGTTTATATGTTGTGCACTAGATGGCAGCATTATACATTCTTTGTCACAATTAGAGGTAGGAACCTTTCTCCAGGTGACAGGTGTTGCTCGTAGGAAGGTGCAGCACTTCCGGTGCTTTCAGCTTGTTTTGCACATTTTCATGTGTCTTTTCTCTGTGTGCAAATGTTTTTCTGTTTTACTCCTAAAATAAAATGTGTGTTTCTTGGAAAAGCAGATTTTCTCTATTAGATTTATGTATCAAACATTTAAGTTGTCTCTTTTCAAAAAGACATGTACAGCTCTTAATGACTTTTATTTTTGTGTGTTTGGCTCGTACAGGCTGCAGACTCCTGCAGACTCCTGCAGACTCCTGGGCAACGTGAGGGATGGACAGGGAGCAAACACCTTCACCACAAAGGTAGGACAGAACCAGGACCTGGACCAGATCAGCTCCTCCATGAAGGGACATTCAGACAATTCCCAACTAGGATCTGCTTCAGACTGCTGCTGAGACTCAAACAATAACTGTGTGAATCTAAACTATCCTGTCTGCGGATCCTCCGTTCTTGCTCGTAGATTTAAATGAAATTTTTTTCAAACCTTTATTGAACAATTTCAAAAAGACAAAATGTATGTATAACAATGACAATTATTTTAAGTATTCCAAACAGCGGATAAAAAAAAAATCTAAAACTAAGATATTGTAGGTCTAAATTAAAATAAATAAATAGTAAATTAAAAAAATAAAAAAGTAGCGTAATTCAGGGCAAGCTTAACCAAGTTAAAGCTTGTGACAGTCTTAAGGCTTTATGATTTTACAGGGTTTTACAGATCCATGAAAAACTTTTAAATAATTTTTTAAAAGCTACGAAAATTGAAGAAACTCTGAAGAATCTACATTTCTGTATGTAATATTTTCCAATTATCACTATATAGCCTAGTTACATATAAATGAATGGATGAGTAATTCCAAAAATAACATCCTTATAAACTAAAGCACCACAAACTTTGAAGATATCCCTTTTTATCATACTGTTAGATATATGTGAAGTGTATGCTGGATAGATTACTCTAGAAATTCCTTCTGTTTTTTTTATAACAAGATTCTTCCAAAAATGAAAATATTCCTTTGAAGCCAGCTTTTTATAAACATATTGATTTTTTTTTCTATGATGATAGAATATTTGTTTTCTCTCTGTTAATGCAATCCATATTAATAATCACTCCCAAATACTTTATTTTTTACTGGAATATTATGAATTATAGGCTTGTTCCTGTGGATTGATAGAATCTCACAGTTTTTCATGTTTAAAGTTTTTCCAGACGCATCAGCATTGAGACAATGTTAAGAAATCTGTCACCAAAACCTAAATGTTGCTGTTTGTAAAATAAAGTTATGCTCTATCATATCAAAAGCTTTAAAAAAGTCTAAAAACAAAATAATGCCATCATCTCCCACCAGATGTTTATAATCTAACAGGTCTAAAACAAGTCCAATGTTGTTGTGTATCGACCTATTTAGTAGGAAACCAGATTGACTTTCACTTATAATTTTATGTATTTCAGTTTTCA
>JBAMIG010000022.1:4515538-4528442 GCA_037177335.1 Kiunga ballochi
TGTTTACTGTTCTGACAGATTGTGACGTTATGCTGTGATGTTATTCAGGATCCAGTGATCAGCATTAAATCCTATTTCCACAAAGATCCTGCTGATGCTGGGAAACACCACACCTCTCCACCTGCGTGCAGCTGATAACCACACACTGGCTGATTTAAACAGGAACCATGGCTGATCAATCAGAGAAATGCAAGAGGACGTTATGAGAGGAAGCGATGGAAAGAAGTGGAAAGAGAAGACGAGCATATGTTGTTTGATTCAGGTTGTTATGGTGACAAAGGTTTCATAACCCGTCAACCTGATAACATTCATGCGTGTCCATCCTGATCAGGACTTATTCTGCAGCCTGTCTCTGAAGCAGCTTATGGTCAGCAGCTTCTCGTCTTTTCAGATCAGGTGAGGAAAGGATGCGAGTAGTTTCCAGCCTGCTGACAGCCCCCCTTTAGGAATTTATGTTATTTTAGGATGAAAGCCATGCACGCTTTTATCCCGCTTCCATTTTTGATGTACTGGCTGGCATTGTGGCTCCGCTCTTGTCTTAAAGTGATGTGTCATTTGATCTTGGCAGATGCAAAGACATCTGAGACCTGATTGGGTAGAAAACGAAAAAAAAAATCTGTGACAAGCGTCGTTTGACACGGTGCTAAAATATGTGCCATCCTGCTTTGAAGAAACAATTAACATGGGAGCCTATTGCTGTTGCCTTCTTGTCTTGTCGTTCCTGTCAGAACGGTGGCCTGACATCTTTTTGTAGTGTAGCGCTCAATTAGCATTACCATGACTTGAAAAATGTAAAAGATTTACACTGGGTACGAGCCAGCCAGACACCCCGCAGCCTGCGCTGTAGAGGTTGTTATATATGATGTAAATTGAAGGCAATGCTCCCCCCCCACACACACACACACACACACACACACACACACACTTTTTTTTTAACCTTTTTTTCCCTTTTTTTGTTGGGGGGGAGTGTGTATATCTGCCAAATCTACTCATTTCCTCATCCAAGCAGCACAATTAACCTCCCGACTTTTTGATAACTGGCTTCTAATTTGGTCCAAAGCAGAACTCATTTGGCTGGAACTATTTGTCCCTGAAGCCAGAGGTAGCTTCACTGACACGTGAGGAAAGTAGGATAAAGTTTAAAACATCACATCTAAAATAAAAGGAGGACATTTTCCTCTATGCGCATTAATTAGCTCATGCCATGTTATCCAGCTTCACCTAAAAGTTAGTCAAAGCTGCAGATTGGCCTCATTAGAGCTGCTGCAGTCGGGGATGTCTGATCAATAGCCCAAACTCTGAGCGGCCCCCATGCTGATCATTTTGCTGGATCCCACGTCTGATTGGAAGTGTTATTGGGCACCAGTAGAGCTAGCTCAGTTGATTAAATATCCACCTCCCTTTCTCTTTTTCTCCTACCAGCTTTGCAGGCCTGACGGATGGTCTGGGATGGGAAAAAGCAGGGATTACAGTGGGAAAGACGGAGACTGATGGAGGAATAAAGACAGGGCAGACAAGGGGATAGATCAATTGTGGATTTAGCTGAGAGCACAACTTGGCAAGCACTCACTACCCACAGCAGATAATATGATTATGTTGGGAGAAAAGACAAAACAAAGAGCCCCACCTCACTGCGATATGCAAAGATGAGTCTGCCTCGCATGCAGGACCCAATTCAAGAATATTTATTAGATGCTATGCAATTTATTTTATCTCTGCCAGCAGTTTAAGATGTATTAATAAATAAATCAGGAACTAATACCATGGTCCGGGTGTATTATGTGTTAGGGGTGAGAAGAAAGTGGTGGAACTGTACATTGTTCGTCAGTGGGAGGGAAAATGAATCGATGCTGCTGTTTCAATACGGCACATTGAAGCGTGGATTAGACACCCACTGCGAAGACTCGCTGAGGAACGAGTGAAAGCCAGAGCTTTCTCTCTTCATCCCTCCTTTCTTTGTCCTTACTGTCACTGCTTCAGAATAAAGGTCAGCTGAAGCACGGTGACGTGTCTTTCCATACTGGCGTTACAGGTGTTGTCTCAGCACGATGTTTATGTTTTACAGCAGCCAAACAAACAACACGCACGCTTTTTTCTTTTTAATCAGTGTTGATTTGTCAGAAACATCAGTAAAAGTGTGTTTAACCCTTCAAAACCCCGGTGATCAGCAGTGACACCACAGCGCTTGTGTAATTAAAAGTACTTTCTCATAACTTTGTGTAAATGTCCTCATTCAAACTGAAAACATCTTATTCTAGCAGTAAAAGCTTTCAGCTGTTTCATGACGGCTCGTACTGGAACCATGAGTTCTCTGTGTTAGTGTGTGGATGGGTGGGTTTAGAAGATGGGACAAAGTCTCCTACACCCAGGTTTTTTTTTTGCTTGTGACGCATTTAGTTTGTTCCACACTTTGCAAAGCAATCAGCAGACCACCTTTCAAAGACGTGTATTTGTGAAAACCTGAGCGCGTACCGCCTGCAGCCTTTTCAGCCAATTTGTGTTGGTGAAAAGAGTCCGCCAACAACCTGAACTAAGCTTCCTGTGAGTCCCACTGAGCTCTGCCCGGTCTGTGAAAAGGACAGGGTTAGCTGGTTTTTCTCTCACACCAAACTTTAGCACTAATGTGCATCATTTGAACATTAATGTGGATGAAAAGGACAAATCATTTGGGACATTTATAGTGAAACCTCCCCCTCCTGCATCCTTCCCTCAGTCTAGAGGAATCCTGCATGCCTATGTGCACATTTCATTTAAATAAATTACAGTCAGATAAATATGTGTGCATTGTAACCAGTTCCTCTGCATGTATGAGCTGTTATTCATGAAACAGTGATAAAAAAACAAACAGTTTTTCTAACAGGAACACGTCTGAGCTGATAAATCAGCCACTCTCAGGAAGATCCTGAAACAAGGTTTGTGTCTGCAGACCATATGTTGCAAAGACAAACACTTTACCTTCCTGTGACCCGGCTGCAGAACGAGCAAGTGCTGTGAAGAAACCTCTTAACCCTGTAAGGACCGAGTCCTGCCTCTTAGAAACAGCTCTATGTCTTTATGAGTAAACAATGGATTTCCTCTCAGGATGTTTGCTCTTAGCTGCAGGTTGGAGGCTCCTCTTGGAAACCTTCAGAAATCAAATGAGACCCAGTTTCCAATCTTTTCCTGCCCTGGCCTTTTCTGCAAGAGCCTTGCTGCCTTAGAGGAGACATTCAGAGCAAATATTCTGCCCCTGCTGTGGGAGAGAGAATATAGTCCTCTGTCTGGACGTGTCTCCAACTCAGCCTCAGACTGTCTCTCATCCGCTCACCTGAAGGAAATAGAAGCTGCTCGCTGGAGATAAGCTGCTCCTTGCCTGAGAATTGCAGCTGTCACTGTCAATATGCAGCGGCGCTTCTGTATCCATTTCTCCGTGTCTTGTCATTGGCTGAAGTGACAGGTAGATTGGATGGAAGACCTGCAAGCTGGGATGGGTCACCGGTTTGGGCATCTGAAGGCTGGAGAGCTGGTGTCAGTCCACCGGTCATTGGCATTCACACATGCAGCTCGGTGTGCATTGAAGAGGCCTGTGAAGTGAGACAAGGCTGAATATATGTATTCCTTCCCACAATGCACTGGGAGTCAGAGGATGAACAGAAAACATCAGCTGAGTTTGCTTCCTTTAACTCCTTTAGCTGTCAGATTATTTACAACGTCCCTGGTTAATGTGTGATAGTAAAATGAATACCAACTTTCAGCTGTAACGGTGCTTTTATTAAGACATGATGTTTAAAAAATGGTTTTAAAGCATTTTAAATTTCCCCTACATCATGCTCAGCATGAAAAATGGATGGCCTGACATTTTAATACAGGTTAACATATACTTAAGTATGCAATTAGATACTAACAGATGGATTTAACACACATAGTGCACGTCTTCCAAAGCGCTGATAAATTTATGGTTTAAATGACTTTGTAGCACATTAACACCACTCCACGTTGTTTGACAGATGAGGCCCATTTCATCTAAACGGCACACCTACCAGGCAGCAGCCAATTACCCTTGTGGGCCAAGATGCAGGAACGTGGTCTTCAATATGTTCTGACAGCGCGGTGCTTTATCATAGTTAGCCCCGCAGACCCACTCGCCAGCCTCATGCTTGATCCCCAACACAAAGCTGTCAGACGGGTCACGGGCCGGAAGCAAGGCTGAGGTTGTGTGTGAAGCCCGGCCTTATCTTCCAGCAGCTGGGACCCAGTTGGATGCTGAAGGGGTGGTTTGTGTGTTATTATAGAGAGGGGAGGGGGTCCGGAGAGGATCTGTGTCTCTGCTATAAGACTCAGCGCCCGATGCTCCAACAGGATGCAGAGACCCAGAGAAATAGCTGCAGCTTTGCCTCCACAAAAAGCTGAAACAGCATTCCTCAAAGGCATTCTTCCTCATCAGACGAGCATGTTTATGTTGTGCTCCTCATAAAACTATTTTTACTGAAAAGATTGTATAAAAAAATGCTCAAAATGTGGCTAAAAATAGACGTTTCATTTGATGTTTAATCAAAGATGTTGACTGAATGGGATTTTTTCCCAGATTCCAGCAGAGCTGCCAGCAGGAATACAGCTAATGTGGATCAGTTAAAGCTTATATGTTGAACTAGGCTCAGATGTGGTCATAATGCATCCCTGTTTTCTGCAGGTTTATAACTTATTAATCTGTTAATGTGACATGAATGTGAGGACCACCAGAGCAGGACCAACTCTTCAGATCAACCAGTAATGACTATTTTACTTTGTGATTAAACAGAAATTGTGAGGTTTTATTGTAACACATGTTGTGTGACTTCCTGCTGGAAACAGGACCTTTAGGTTGCATCTGCTGTGCTGAGCTGCTGCAACCTTTCTGCTGCAGAATGCAGTTATAATGAAGAGAGGAGGAATGTTGTGGCTATTTTTCCTGACTCGAAAGATTAAATCAACCCCCCCCCCCCCCTCTGTTTTTCCTTTGCATATTATTTTTACACTGTTTCATATCAGCATGTAAATCTGCATGACCGCTCCTCTCCTTCCTCTGAACAGGCGCCAGGTTTGAAATCTGCCTGTCCGCTAAAAACCGTTCGTGTCCTCATGCAGGAGGGGCGACGTTAGCTTCAGGGCCGCCGGAGCCGAGGGGCAGAGAGCAGGAAACAAAAGGAAAGCGAGAGGAGAGCGTCTTTTCTGGGCCATTTCCCAGCAGAGAGATTCGGATCAGTCCGCCTCGCGCCTCCTTCCCGCGGTCCAACGGAGCAGAGCACATGGAGACTGCTCTGTAATTGGGACGGCTCTTTCCATACTGGAAAACACTGAAATACGGCCACCTCTCCTGCTCCGGTCTTTATTTAAAACTACAAAACAAAAATCCTTTTAAACACAATAACATCAATAAATAATGCAAAAATCCTCATTCAATTACATTTATTTTCTCATTTATTGGTAGCGAATGCCAGTCCTCGCTGTTGGGACGATATTGCGCGCTGATATAAAGTAAAAAGAAAAGCGTAGAATGAAGATAATGCAAAATGCTGAAAACAAAGACAGAGGGAGGGCACACATTCAGGCTGGTGGGGCTGGTTGGCAGCGTTTGGCACCAGAAAGCTGCAGCTCTGTTTGGAAGGTGCCAGCTTTTCAAACCGACACACAGTCTCTGCCAACTTCTCCTCTTCTGATCCTTTTCATTCGCACTCATTTGAACATTTCCCCCCATATCCCTGTTTTTGCTTAACGCTTCTTCCCCTCTTCCCGTCCCGTCACGCCCGGCACCGTACCGCCGCTTTCCGCCAGTACAGCCGGGCTGCGCAACATTTACAAGCTAGCACTTATTTAGCAGAGACGGCGGCTATCGCGTTACCAGAAACACTTTTTTGTCCTCTATAAAAACACATTTCATCATCCGGCGTGATGGTGTCTGTGTGGATTCAGGTCCAAAACAAAATGGAGGATAAAGCAAAGGTCCTCTCCAATCAGAGCAGAGAATGATTCCACATGTGGAAAAGAAGTGTTAAAGGCAAATAAGCAGCAGTGACTCATTTTTCTCGAGCTGAGCAGGAAATGGTAGTCCAGATTAGGTCTGATGGATTTAGAGGAAACGGAGAACGTGTTTTGTTCATCACTCTGGACAGAAACCTGGGGCCCCTTCATGACAAGAATATGGAGCTGGGAGTGATGGGAGAAAGCGCTAAACGCTGGGTGTGGGGGTGGATGGAATTACTCAATAATGATCAGAAAATTAGAGCCATTATTGAGGGAGAGTAAACAGGCCTCTCTAAGTGTGAAAGGCCCCCATTCAGCCAGGACTAGGAGCAGAGCTTCTTTCTTCCTTTCATGGTTCCACCCATGGCCTCAAGAGCCCCTCTTTTGTTCCCTGAAATAACAGAGCCAATATATGTGGCTGCAGACGTGGGGGTCCTGCTCCCTGTGATGATCACAGTATGGAATACAGCTCCTGACTGTACGCCGCATGCCCTTTATTTAAGCATTATGTTCCCAGTATTTCACCAGCAAATCCACCTTTGTGCCACTTCTCAGTATTTATTCAGACTAACTCGTCTAATTAACTGATTGATGTATTTACATAAGACGTTTCATGGAGTTTAGAAAAACTGGCAGTGTGTGTCAAAATGTTGTTTTTTTCTCGTTGTGTTCGTCTACGAGTGCACCTGGGTGTCTGTTTTAAATTAGCATCACTTAAAACGCGCCGCTTCTTCTGTTGTGCATCCGGAGAGGCGACAGTCAGGGAAGGTGGGTGTAAACTAGGCGCTAATGCCACCACTTCCGCGTTTGTCAGTGCAAATGTTCTAATTAACGGGAAAGGGATAAATAAATAAAGTTGCCATGTCTCTGAGCAACTGAACAGCGAGCGCGGCGCTCAGACAGGGGACAAAGAAATGAAGAGGGATTTACACTGTGAACAAGCTGGTGCAGAGAATAAAGAAGGCTGTGTTTCCTTTTTTCTCCCCTTTACATCACTTCCAGCCACTTCACTGCTCTCAGATTAAGGTTGCTCCACAATAATACTCATTTTAACACAGTTGTTTTTGTTGTCTCTCACAGCTTTAGTAAATGCTAAAATCAGGGTTTTTTCTGCTTCCTGTCCCGACATTCCTTCACTTATCTCAGCCTTACATTCCTACGAAAGCATCCGTCTTTTTACACCGCTCTCCCCCCTCATCCTCATACTTCCTATGAAGACGCGCTGCAGGGTCCAGCTCTGGGCTCCCGCTCAAATAAATAAAAAGAAAATTCATCAAATCACCTCGCTCATTCACTCTCTTTCCCCGTCTGTTTGCTCTTCGTGTGGACGGCCAGCTCCATTTCATAGGCTTAATTTTGGACAGCAACGTACTCATTATATCCATCAACTGTCAGCACCGAACTCCCCGTCTATCATTTCACACTCATTTAAATTCTTATTGGCAGCTGGGATGCATATATTTCTTAAAAGGTAGGCAATGCTCCTTTTTTCATCTCCATCCTCTGTGACCAATGAAATATGGTGGAGATGAAAGGAAAATAAATATTATTTTACATTTAGATTGTTTGGATTTGTTTATGTATATTTTTATCTCTAAAATATTGCATGTTGAAATAAAACTAATATGAGCTCCACACAACCTGATGGTGTCTTTGCATTGGGTAGCCGTCCAAAAAGCCAGATGAAGAGTTGCCATGGCCACAGAGCTTTTCTCTCTCTCTCTCTCTCTCTCTCTCGCTCGCTCGCTCTGTGCACCTTTACTGGGCGATATCCAAGGAGTGTCAGCGACTGGCCTGCTTGGCACGGTGAGCGGCCATGCAGTGCTGGTCTGTTTCCGTGGTGCTTCGGCCCACAGTGCGAGCAACCGGAGCAGGAAACTCTGCCAGAGGAATCTGCTCAGATCGCTTTCACTCTATTGAGGGCATCCCCTGCACTCCTGCAAACGGTTAAGCAGATATCTATACGGCCAGGCAAGGGAATTATATAAACATAGCAACGTCGTGGACAGCCAGCGAGCTCGTGCATCAATGCCTGTATTCACAGAAATAATTTGTATCCCTTTGAGAGAAATGGGGATATTAGATCTTCTTCCTGTTTTGATCTTCTATTTCTGGACTTATTATCACTTGCTATTGGACATGGACCAAGTGAGACATAAAATGTCTCTGTCATTTTAGAACTTTTAATGTTATTCACACATTTATCCGGCTCGGTTCAGTCTGGTGTGAGGCTTTTTACCCTCAAACACACCACGAGTGCTTCCTGAGACGGCCGCTTAGATCACATTTTACACAAGCAGGTGATTTTAAAACTCCCAGACAGACATACTGATATCAATGCCTCATGTGTGATATGCTGACATAATTATATATGCTGACATAAATATATATGCTGACATAAATATATATGCCTTTACTGAATGTGCTGTTGCACTGCAGAATATCACTTAACACTTAAAACTTAAATAATTTAAGTTTAGATTTATGAGTTTCTGCAACACTGCAGAAAAAAAACAATTAAATGATCCTTTTAGTAGCTTAAAACATGACCTGTGCATTTGTTTAAATAAAATTCAGTGATCAGTGACGTTTGGCCCATAAAGAAGCAACAAAAATATGTTGAACTTCATCCTCACAGTGTTGTGATGTAAAACACATCCGTTTCAGTTCCCCCCCATGTATTTAGTTACAGATACAGATGCTGGTGCAGTTATAGCAGGAGGTAAAACCCAGTGGGATTTAGAAATCATTTACCAGAAAACAAAAACACAGACATACATTTACTGTCACAACTCCTAGTCCTGTAGGAAAACGTGTCAAATAGGGTGGAAATACAGTTCTGTTGTGCTCACACAAGCACTATAATAATTAATATGACTTATTTAATAATAAATCAAATAGAAAACATGCAAAACGGTACTTTTTTAGATGAACTGTAAGCTGGTTAAATCCTCTCTAACCTTTAGATGATTGATTTAAAAGTTGATTCATTTTATTTGTTCAGTATGAAAAAAAATCCAACATAAAAATATCTTGTTTTAGTCTGGAGGATGTTTCATACATCATATCTTTGCATCAGCAACATAATTTAGGTTAGAATAGATTTTATTACCAGCGAGGTTTGATAATGTCTCTGATGTGGTTACAGTGAGTGAAAGGTAGTAAAACCAGCCACCAGTCTGTGCATCATTTATTCTTCACTGTTATAACAATGCTACATAGAAACTGACAAAAAAGTACCTTCTCAAACCAAAATGGTACTTCTTATGCATTCCTTCATTTATAATGGGGTCAGTGAGTCAGCCTGTTCAGTGTTGCTACTGTTAGAGGTGAGAAACACCCTGAAAAGGTGTGTCGGGTTCAACCAAAGCCTAAAAAGTGTTGGTGGAAGCGTACGAAGACAGCCAAACCGGTGCAGGAAGAACTTCCTACACACAAAGTCCCTTCCAGGATTCAAACAAGGCTGAAGTCAGGAGCAAGTATAACTTACTGAGAGCTCTGATTGGCTTGTTTCATGTCTAAGGATGAACCCTTCATCCCCAGTGGCTCTGTAGTCCACAGTGTGTGAAGACTGCTTTCAAGTGCTAGTGTGTGTACTCCAACAGAGTGTGTGATGTGTGTGTATGCTCATGTGTGCCCTAGAAGCAGGCTGAGTGACAACAAACAGTGTCTGCAGGAGAACACATGAGTGCCCTCCCTGGATCCATGCACCACCTGAACCCCCTTCACACCTGATGCCCGTGTTGGTTCACATGAAGAGAGCATGCACAGATACAGACACCGCATGACCCAGCTGGGACCGGGCTCAGAGCAGAACCAGACTCCCCCCTTCACTGCTTTCTGACTTTATGCAGAGCTGCAAAAAACAATGCAAACTTTTGCAAACTCATCTGCAGGGAAGGAAAAGACTGTGAGAACATGATTATTTAGCTTCTGCTCAGTAATCTGTATTTAAATGGTTATTTTTTCACCCAAGCAGCAACAGAAGCAGCGCAGCTGATTGGCTCTGGTTTCTGCCCTCTGTGGGGTAATGTTTGATTATTAGGTTCAGACCACCCTGCTTCTCAGCCCCACTTGAGTTTCCATTCTTCTGCAGCTCAGCTTTAATGTCAGGCTCTCCTCAAACATGCAGGAGAGCAAACAGAGCGCTAACGTGAAGGCAGGAGAGAGCAGCAGGCCCTGCGAGTGCTCCGACAGGAGGACGATACAGAAAGTCTTCCAAGCCTCTGTTTATTTTAAGAGCTGATGATCTAGAGATGACCATTAAAAGCAGAAGGCAAACAATTTAAAAGCAATAAATCCTGAAAGAGTGGGTGTGGGAGGATGGGGGTAGAGAATAAAGTGGGTAAAAGGGGGTTTCTGCCACTCGTTTTGTCCCACCAACTTTCCTGCCAGCAGAAAAAAACAGACTGGAGCTGACAGTGAATAAGAGCAATCTGGCCTTCATTCTGCGGTTTAGATTTTTATCTGCGGTTTTGGCCCCGAGCGCATCTCAGATCCCTTTTTTTCCTTCGCTGTCTGGGATTTTATTGTTATTTCTGCTCCTTTCATCTGGCTTTACGTTCCCTTTTGGCCCATGCCGTAAAGCAGACCTAACGAGATAGCGTTCACACCGTATGGTATCATACTTAGCCACTTCCTTCATCATATAAACATAAACACAAATAAGATCTGCATGTGATACTGGGAAGTTTTCCCCTGCTCAGATGGACTGAAAGATTCGGGCATGGATGCCAACTGTACAATCACTGATAATCACTAAACTAAAGAAATCCTGCACGCTAAGTTCTCCAGTAAACCTTCTGCCATCTTGCTCAGGGGTTGTTGTATTTCTAAATATTTCAGTGAATAAGTCTTAAAGCAAAAGGAGTAGTTCACTTAGGATGATTGTTTGTACCTGTTCAGGAAAACCAAGCGGCCTCAGACCACACTGATCTGTGATTATTACCATCTTTAAGCACAGATTTAGTTTACCATCAGGCCATTTCCTCCTGGTCTCCTTTTTGGTATTGTTTTAGCAAAACGGTTTTAAAAATGCTTTTGGCTTTTAAAGCCTTGTAAATAAAAGCTCAATGTTTTAATCTTTCCTTCCATGTGTGAGATTTTCAGTTTTGCTTACTTTTTACTTATAATTTAAAGTAATAGGTTAACTTGCTAATAATATTATGCAACACTTGTTAAAAGACACAGGAAGTTATTCTACATAAAGTCTTTACAGCCTGTAAATATATAGCTTTTTATATATAATGAAGATTACAGATATATAGTTGAGTCTTTCTGCATGGTTCGTGATTTCCGCTTCATCAATATGACAACCATCTTAGTCCTGTTAACTTGATGCTTAATTGTAATCAGTGATGGATTAGTGGAAACAGTACTTTGTTTAAAACATGAATTTTTCCATTAATGTTGAAATAAGACATCTTTATGACCAAAAGCTGGTCTAAAATGGAAAAAAAGCAGCACACAATGATTTGCAGTAGAACACCGTAAACATGTCAGATGTTTCTGGAGATATTTTACTTTTTTGCCTCTTAAATTGTTCATGATTTAGCAAATTTCCCTTTCAGCGGTTGGTTAAAGTGTCCTCCACTATATAGTCCTCCTGGTTTAAATAAGCAAAACCTTTCCTGAAAAAGATGCCATTGTAACATGAGGCCGGGTTTTTACTGAGTACGGGACAGTTAGGTAAGGTCAGCTTATTGAAAGCTCGACTCACAAGTTAGAGTTTAACCCAAATACATAGCGTAGTGCCAGATTAATGCAATGACAGTCAACACAACTAACTTCCAGATGCTTGTAGCTACAGAGCAAACTTTTTTCTCATGTTTTGCTCTTGTGTTTACTTTTATGTTAGTGATATTTTTCTGTTCCCCTAATAACGGAGTGTATTATTACACTTCATTCTCCTATGGACCTACAACTGAGGGGCTCAGAAATGCGACGGTTTGGTTGCGTTTCCAGTGAAAACACTAAATGTACCATACTGCTCTGACCCGGCTGCACTGCTCAGCAGGAACAGGGCATTGGTTTGGGCGGCTGTTGTCCCAGTGCTGCGTCACTGGTGGGTCACGTGTGAGTGTTTGTGAGTGCATGAGTGTAGAACAGTGCTACACAAGTACAAGACTTTTTACCTTTAGTTGCTCTAAAATGACTGATGCAAATGACTTTTGAGGCAAGTTCTGGTGGTTAGGCCCATTCTCACCAATCTATAAAGAAAATAGTAATCCATCCATCCTCCACCTCTTATCAGAGGTCGGGTTGCGGGGTCAGCAGCCTAAGGAGGGAAACCCAGACTTCCCTCTCCCCAGCCACATTCACCAGCTCATCTTGTAATGATAGTGCAGAAGATCCGGTAATTCATCCCACACAGCAATAAAATTTAACAGTTTATTCGACTTGGTTGGTGGAGAGGCTGGACTTGAGGAGACCAAGTGACCGGAGCTACGACCAGGTCCAGGTCCAGGCAGAGGGGCAAGGCGAAAGGCGGAGGTCAGGTTAGAAACAGGTCAATCCAGGAAGGCAGAGATCAGGAGAGTCCGGCAGGGGTCAGGCAAACGGAGGTCCGTGGACGGCAAGGAGGTCAGCAACGAAGATCTAAAACAAGACAGAGATGAGCAAGAGAAATACCACTGGGAAGACAAGCGACCATGTGGCAGGGAAGCAGAGACTGGGGAGGGATTATGTATGGTGCTGTGCAGGTGGAGAGAGTGAGAGCTGACAATGCCCAGGTGGAACTGATGAGCCTGATTATGTGATCTTCATGTGATGAAGGGCAGTTCTCATGACACATCTGGGGGGACCCCAAGGCGTTCCCAGACCAGCCGCCAGATGTAATCAGTCCAGCCTGTCCTGGGTCTTCCCCGGGGTCTCCTCCCACAGGGACGTGCCTGGAACACCTCACCAGGGAGGCGTCCAGGAGGCA
>JBAMIG010000022.1:4548462-4563929 GCA_037177335.1 Kiunga ballochi
GTGACTTCACACTCAGACTAGCTCTGCAGACTGTGTAAAGTTGGAGCAGTGAAACAGTGACTTCACACTCAGACTAGTCCTGAATGTTTCAGAGTCTTGTAATTTTCTCGGTTGTGCTTTAATAGAGTGTTTAAATCTCTCACTCCTCCTCTCCTTCTGTCAAGTCTCAACAACGGCACCTTAATTTCTTCCCACATTATATTTTTAACACACACACACAAACACACACAGTAATCCATCTCTCCGCCTCCTCATCCTCCACCTTTTCGCTCTCCTCCCGGCTCTATCTCCCGTTACTCCTCCTCCGTAACATTCAGTTTATCTTACTCACATCTCTTCTCTCAGGGACTCTGCTTCTTTTCTACTCCCTTAGCTGCCTGTCTTTCCACCCTCATCCACCCACCCCACTCTTCCTCCCAGCCCAGTCCTGTTTGCGCCTGTTTACCTCCATCGTTCCACCAGATGGTTTGTGTTAAACTCAACGTTTGACAGCTCGGCTTTTTACTTTTTTTCCTGATATTATTTTAACGTGAGGGAGATTGCTCAGACCTGGAGAAACACAGAAGAAGGACAAGCAGGGGGTAAAAGGAAATTAAAATATGAAATGCCCTGATGTATTAAAAGCAATTATTCTGTCAAGTGAAGGGCAGCAGTCATCACTAGGCCCTTTTTGGTTTGGTTTCCCCTGTTACATTAAAAAATAAATAAATAAAGGCACATACAGTGTAATGTATTATTGATTTAAATCACATCTGTTAGGGTGATTTCATCCCTCTCCCTCTGCTCCATGTCTTTTGGAAGGGAAAAGGAGGCCCAGGCTGCCAGAAATAATTGCTTGTTTGCTGGTATTTACTTAAAATCTGTCAAAGACACAGAGAGCAAATGAGTTAGTAAAGGAGGAGAGATCATTATCTGCTCGTTGCTGCTGTACATGCAGAAACGTGTACATGTGCTTTGCTTTGCATGTGATCTGCACTAAGTCACAGTAGAATGAGCTGTTAGAGACGGTTACACACAAAATATTTTAAAGACCAAAACTGCTCTGCTGGGGTCCCTGGGGGCCATCTTATGCCTTATTTTAACTATTCTCACCCGTTGTATGGCTGAATATTTTTGTTCCTGTAAAGATGCAATGAGGTGCAATGAGTGTCCCTGTGATGGACTGGTGACCTGTCCAGAGTGTACCCCGCCTCTCCCCACAGCAAATGCTGTGATGTAAAAAAATAGAGATTAAAGAAACTTAAACAGACTGAAAAATAAGACCACAAAGAATATAAAGATTTACATTTTCTGCTGTTAAACACTTAGATGTGCACAAAAACATGTGTTTATGGGCTAAAAGAGTTCATTTTGCATATGTCCTCCTAAAGCAAACTTTACAAGTTGGATTACTTGTCTTTAAAGTTTCTTAATGTTTTAATAGATATCTGAAATTTTTTTCAATCAAGGAGTCTCACCAAGCGACACCCGCTGCAGAAACTGCAGTTCTCCCCTCATCCACTAGGGACTCCAAAACAGAGCAGGTCCACATAGATCCCAAAGGCCAAAATGTTTTACAGCCTGGATAAAAAAACTTTTAAGCTTTAATAGGTTGCATTTATCTTCAGGACAACCGTTAAAATTAGTTGTTTTTTATAACTTATCTGTTTAGATATTTAGTATTTAATTTAAAAATGTACCTTTACCTGGTATAAACCGGACAGCAATAGGTGTGTTAGCTGCTTAATATTATGATTTCATTACAGATGCAACTTTGTTCCTAAAATATAATTAAATAAAATTATAAATAAAAACCAGAAGGAGAGAAAGAAAGGAGGAGAAGCAGTTTGGGGTTTTTTCTTCCAGGCATATGGCTTTAAAAACAAAAAAATACACATCATATGTGTTTTTGTTATTCTCACGCTGTATCGCTGAGGCACACATGAAGGGAGGATTTTGTCAACATATTACATCTGATATTGTGATGTGTGTCAAGCTTTGGTCTGTCTCAATAACATGTTTTCCCATGCAATTAATTGTCCCTGAAAATATCGCCTTAAAAGATAATATTGCACTGAGTGATGTCATTTTGAGACTATTTTCACCTAATATGAAAGAAATGTCATAAAATGCTTAGTTAACTCTTTGAAAGATCAACATTCATTTGTAAAGAACATTTATCCAGATAAAGTTTCAGCTCATCTCAGGTTTCAGGTTTTGGAGAGCAAGTCATCACCATTCAGCCTCGAGAGAACAAAACAACAATAAATAAATAAATCAATAAATTAAATCTGGTTTCCCTGGCTTGCTCTGGGCCCGCTAGGACTCATGGATTTAGATGACAAATGTGTGATCCAAATCCCAGCAGGCAACGGCACCACTGACCACTGCACTGGTCTTTTCCACTGGAAAGAAACCAGTTCACATCCAGTCTTTGTTAAAGAGAGAAAGAAGCAAACTAAAATGATTACAAGCAGCAATCCTTTCTCTCATCATGCAGAGACCGGACTTATTACTGGAGTCCAGCGAGGTCCGTTACAGTTGATCCGGTAAGACTGGGACCCAAAAAAGTAGAAGGTTATGGTACCAACAAAGTAGTTGCCAATGGTACCAGCACATGTTTCCTGTGCTGAATTGTCCCATGATGAGAAACTGGACTCAGGAAGGATTTAAATCCAGCAACGTGGACCTTTCTGCAGAACTACGGTCAGGTCCATCTTCAGCACACAACTGCACTGCAACTTACTGACACGTTTATAATGTTTGTTGTTTTAAAGTTGCAAAAAAAATGTCTTGTTTTTAAGTATAATCTTATCAGAGAGAATATATAAATATCCTGCCTCTTTATCATGTCCCTTTCCTGAAGCGTTTTTATTTCATACACATGGTTTATAAAGGGTTTGCACGGGGAACCTTTAGGCTAACTCCTGTTCTCTGGGTTTTAGGGTAATATTCATATATAAGATTGACATGCATCCCATAATTTCCCCTGTACGTCATGGGGCCGTTAGTGAGTTTACTGAGTGCTTCTGAATAAGCTGAGCGTGCACAGCGGACTGTTTAATCATGTGCCATGGCTGTTTGATTCCCACTGTGCTGGCTGTCTCCTGAGCAGCATTAGTCTGATGATGTTTGTTTGTGAGGGAGAGGCTCCAGTCTGCAGGCTGACGCTCAGGCCTCTGCCAATGCACTGCTCCTGCTGTCTCCCTCTGCTTCCTCCCCTCGCTTTCCCTCCTTCGCTCGGTTAGTTCCCTCCCTGCAGAACCACAAACAATAAACCCTCTGTTACATTAAACCTCCTCACGTGTTCCCTTTCCCCCTCAACCCTTCCCTTCACCCCTCCCTCGCTCTGTCTCTTACTCACTTGTTGCCTCTTCTCCTCTGTCGCTCTTTGGGTTCTGTTTTTGCTCTCTTACTCATATCCCTGGGGTAATTTGGGACTTGTTTGTAGGCTTGGACCATGCAGTAGAACAAAGATGACACATACAAACTGTGTCAGGCCACCACAAAGCTTCCCACTGCGAGCCAATGACAGTGGTGATTAGTATCTCATAACATCTCAGACTGTGTGGAAAGTGGGTGTGTTTGTGTGCATGGTAGCTGGCTGTGGCATTCCCACAGCAGCAGTAGTGGCATTGGGACAGCAAACAGATGTTGGCCTAATCTTCCCCTAATGAGATTGGTCCCTCATTCCTACGTCTTTATGGGAGCAGCAAGCTGGCAGGGAGGCAGACTGACTCTTAGCTCTTAATGCCAGATCCTCTTCTAAGGCAGTGTATGGAGACAAGTGTAGTTTTATTTGCAGACAGCTTGTCAGACAAACAGTTAAGTGAGCAGGTAGGAGAGGCACTTAGTTAATCCTGCGGGTTGACATAGAGGCAGATTGGCAGGACTTGTGCTGCTTCACTGGGTGTAGATTTTCACAGGATGTAGGAGGAAGAGGAGAAGCTTTATCTCATGGCCCTCACTGGTCAATTAGATTAGAACACAGTACAGCAAAGTACAGTTAATTCTCTGGATTGGACATCGTTGCTGGTTTCTCAGACCTCTAAACCACTTCACTTTTTCCACTTGGGGAATTTCATTACATGGTGTAGATCCAAGCTTATTTTCCAAGACAAATTAACTTTTAATTACAACTTAAAGATAAGGTTCAGATCCTTTTTTAAAGGTTGGAGAAAGAATCTGTTGTGGTTTTTTATTTTACTTTACTCGTTTATTTATTTTGACTAGTTCAGGAGATACTGTGTACTCATGGCATTCTGTTCAGGGGGAAACTAAACTAAACCTTCCTACCTTTCTACCTTCATTATGTTGGGGACACCTGATAGTCTAAGCAGGTGACATTCTTTTTCCTCTGTTTAGTTTGTCCTTAACACAACCCCAAAGAGTCCAACTGTATTTTTCTAAGCTGCCATATCCCCGTGGCTCTTCGTTTTGCTCTTTTTCTGTACACATCAGGCATAATAGTAGAGTAGGAGCGCCGGACCGACCACTGGACAGTATGAACAGAGTGCCAACATATGTCAAATCTGGCTTATTGAACTCAAACCACAGCTTGAAACAGCTCAAAGCACAGAATTACTCTGGAAAAAAACACACTTTTTATATCCAGGCTCAAGACATATACAGTACATATATTATTATACACAACTGCACACATGCACATACACACTGACAGGGGTTACTCGGTGCATTCTCCAAAAAGTATGACCTCACTTGAGCCATTAAGAGCCTGAAGGCTTAAAGGAAAGCAGACAGATGGAGAGAGGGATGGAGGGTGGAGAAAGGAGAGTGTCACATGAGAGTTTCTTTGCAATGTATATTAATTTTTAATGTAAGTTGATACGCTCGGTGATGATCAGTTGTCCTTAAGTGTACAATAACGACCTGCGTAAACATACTTAACATATGTTGTAACCCATGACTGCACAAACTGGGAGGAGAGATGTGGGCGGGGTCTGTTTGGGTCCCACTCACTGTTTTGTTCACCTGAGACATTAGTGTGAAAACTGTTACAGTTAGCTGTTTCGTAGCTTAGCGATGAAGTCATGGAAGGGCTATTTATTTGTAAAAATTAGGCTACTTTTGAGTAAAGGTTCCCGCTGAAGATGGAGGCCATGTGTCAAAGTAAGACGTAATAAAAACTTTTACCAATAAGTCTAGAAATCAAACTTTCCTGTTAAATATCTGTTGCTAGTTTGCTAAGTTAGCTAAACGCTGTGCCAATACAGAGTCCGCACACTTTAGAGTTCTGTTACTGTGAAATAAGACAGCCTACCTAGTGTGCAATAATTACCCATAGTGCATATGAATACGCTTTGATTCTTCCACAAAGCACATAAAAACGGCAGAAAATGGCGCCAGAAACTTAAATTGTATTTATTTTTTTAACCTGTGTGTCTAAATTACAAACATGTGGAGGAGGAGGCCCAGAGGAGCTAAGCTAATAGTGCAGGGAAGCTCTCTCCACTGAATGAGCATGTCCTGTCACGCTGACATTATTCCAGTAAAAAGTAATACTGCTGAGCCTCATGTCATTAAACCCATTTGTGGTCATGGGACACATTTCTACTGTCGTCCAAGCTTGTTTGCTGGGACAAATATTTGTGTATGTATGCATAAATAAATGTCCTCGCCAGCACTCGACGGCTACTCATTCTATCTTATCCTGTGCCCACATGGGAGAAAAGAGGCCTTCCTTTCCCTCTGGTGCCGGACAAAGTGTGGATCTGTTGGGTGGATTTGAAGGAGCCTTTGAATGGGCTGGTGAATCTTCTAAGTGCGCAGACCCTGATTTGGGACACAGCTAGTGAGTCTACAGACCTGAATGTCATTTATCTTCATAATTAAAATGAGCTACAACTGAAGCCACATTTTAAATTTCCATATAAATGTGATATTATTTGGTGTCTTAGTAGAAAAAGTGGAGAACTGAGACGTGTTTTTGTTAGCATGGCTGAAAGTTTACCGCAGGCGAACAAATCGAGATTATTCAGACATGCTAGCACAGGCTAATGCATCTCGTGTCTTCTTTTTTATGCTTTTAATCAATACTTTTCACTTTTTCTCAAACAAATAATTATTTATTAAAGTGATCCTGTCATTCATTGACCTGTTTTTGGGGTTTAACCCAGTTTATCTTCAGTGGTTTCTGTGAACTGATCCAGGATCTGTTATAGTTAAGAGACTATACATCTGTGTATGGACATTCAGAAATGTCATCAAAGCAGGAGGATAGATGCCCGGATCATCCCTTTTTACTTTGCTTTTGTTTCATTGTGTCCTAAAGCCATCCAATGTTCCCCACTGTGGGTGAAATGATCCTCATGCACAACCTCATCGTACACCCCAGACTAGCTTATATGAGCCTCCTCCTCTGAAGCAAAGGGTTGATGGTGGTTTCTAACAGCTAAGATCAAGCATGATTAAAGAAGCCTGGGATTGCAGGGTTTGGGTGTGGATGGGGAAACAACGCAGCTGGAGTTGAGTAAGAATATCCTAAGTTTTAAACAGCAGACTCCCAGTAAGACAGAACAGACTGGAAAAATGGCCATTCCTTCTTGGGAAGTGTCTTTCTCAGGATGATGCATCACCAGGACCCTTGCATGGCCTCCCCCGGCTCACTATTTCCTCCTCTCGTTGCTTCATCCATCTCTGTATCCCCACATCGTCTCTCCATCTACCACACTCCCCCGCTCCTGTCTACTTGTCTTCATTGTTCATTAAAGCTCTCTCTCCGCCTGATTTTGCCTGAAAGGTGATAGAAGATGTTTCCCTTCTGGATGAGAAGAGGCCCTATAGATGATAGAAGCTATGTAGGAAAACATTTTAAACAATATTGCTGCTTTACTCCCCTATAAAACTTACAAAACGATCCAGGAGTCATTTCTGACACGTGTATGGATAGATGCCTTAAAGGGGAAATAAAGGGCTTTTTGTCTGAAAGGGGAGATATGCTAACAAGTAAGGAGATTAGGCCTGTTAAAGGTCATATGTTAGAGTCAGACGGGAATTGTCTGGTTGTTTCCTCCTCTTAAGTCAAACTCTATATCTTTCTTGCATTTAATGTTTTATGTGTGATTTGTTTCCGTGTCCCTCAGACAAAGTTGTAACGATAACAGAGTGTGTGCTTCCCACACAAGCAGCTAGCACACGCAGCATACATGCATGTATGCAAATACACACTCAGCTCGCTGTGGTGTCCTGAGCCTGTGTGGCCCAGTGCTGGGATGTGGAGAGAGGCAGGAAATGTGTGAGCCATGAAGGCATGTGTTTATGCTGGCTGCAGTCGCCCATCACCAGCCAGAGGGAAAACAGACACCAGCGCCGCACTCCGTCTCCTCCAAACCCTCCACAGGATCTTTTCTCACCTCGGACTCTAAAAGATAGTTTTAGTCCCGCACAAGTTTCCTCTTTGTTCCTACATTATTGCTGTTTTTCTTTACTTTTAGTTAGGATCCATGTAAGGCTGCTTTTTATGCTGGTTCCAGTTTAAAGGAAGGCGTTTGGTATTTAAAGCCCAGTTTCATAAATAGATTATTAGGTTAACTCCCCACAGCAGCAGGGACTGATAAAGATGATACGATGATGATGAGACGGTGACACTTTTAAAACACTGAGGAGGTTTTTATTAAAAATGAACAACTTCATTAAAACATCACTCATTTTATAAAAATAAATAGATTTAGAGGTGCAGAGCTGGACCATATTCCCCAACATGCTTGGCCTGAGCCCTGAATCAACAGTTCGCTCTCATCAAGCCAGTCTTTCCTTGAGGTTTGGACAGTAAAAATCCCCGTCACACAGCTGAATGGCTTTCAGTATTTGTCTACAATGGCTACATTAGCTTAATCATTGCCTGATGTTTCCTATACTCTGTCTGGATGTGTATGCGTAGTGCAGTGACCCATAGCAGCAATATCAGATTAGGATCTGCCCTCTGTTATGAGTAGGTGTTGGAGCATGTTGCAGCAGGCTGCTTATCAGAAACAGTCTGTTCTTTAGCACCATATATGTTTCATTTAGGAGAGCTCATTGAATAAAACCCGTTTTTTACAGAGTTAAAATGCATTATTTAGAAGTAACTGAGAGGCTTTAATAGACTTCTTTTTTTTTTGCATATTCTGGCTTGGCAACTCGTACAGAAAAGTCGTTTCTTTGATAATTACCTCCAGGGTTGGAGTCTGGGATCCTGTTTTTGTGGCGCCCGGCAGTGACGTCACTCATCTCCACAACTGACACATCTCCTTGACCACCTCATGTCTTATTCATAAACAACTTTAGCTTTTTTACTCTGCTTTTTAACTTTCACATCAACATCTGATCTGTAATGACTTGGTTGACATGTATTTATAAGGACCTCTGGGTTGTATGCTGCAGCTACTAACACTGGTCAGCGTGACTTTATTATAGGCATGAGTGAGAAATGACATAATAGATCCATCACTTTGTCCCCATTAGGACCAGAAGGAGGGACGTTGTGGTTTGCTGTTTTCACCTTAAACTGCCTTACAGCATGGAAATTTCACTTTGCACACAGAGACTTATTATTTTGGCAAAGTTTAGTTTCATTACTGTTTTCTACCTTTAATTTTTTTTATTCTAAAACCCTCCATCCTTTTCTCTTCCTGTTTTAAACTGTCTAGATTAAACGTTGACCCTCAAACATCAAAGTCTTTTATAATGATCACACAAAGCCATGTCTGGGGTTTAGACAGAATGGGGTGAAGAAGAGAAATATCCAGTGAGTGAGCAGCAGTTGTCTGGACCAAAATGTTAAAGAAGACTGGTCCGACTGGTCAGGCTGGCCGGACTGGTCAGACTGGTTGGAGATGATGGGAGGACAACAGGAAGTGAACTAATCTGCTTCCAGCTATGAGGTGCTGTCTCATTTCTCAGCCTGGGTGTTCTACAGCAGCACCAGGTGCCACTCCTGCAAACCGATCTTACTCGTCACACAGACTCGTGTTACCTGATCCAATGAGTTTCCATTTCAGCTCCACATTCAGATGAACGACTCAGAATTTGGGGAAACCATAAGAAAACATGGATCTCTTCTTCATTGGATCAATGATTCAGGCTTCAGGCGGTGCAAAGAGGCTAATCCTCCCTGTGATAGGCTGTGTACTCTTCCTCTCACCCAGTGATAGCTGGCATTGGCTCCAGCTACCCGGGACCCTGAATAGGATTAAGTGTTATGTAAAAATAAATGAATAAAAGACATTATTAACCCCTTAATGCCTGAATTGAGAGTAACTGGGCAGAGACATCTCATTTTTTATATCTAAGAACTTTATTTGACCCTTTAACTAAATCTGAAAAGACTAGACTGTTTAGTTTTTCCATATATTTACTATTTATCACCATGGAACAAAAATGATTACAGTGTAATCTCCTGCTGTCTGGTGGTCACCAGGGTCCAGGAGACCAGTATCATGTGGTAAACAACAACATTATGAGTTTCTGCCATAAAGTGATGCAACATGTCTCAGAAACAGTATGCATCACATATGCCACATCAGGCCATAAAGGGTTAAACCACCACATCCTACCTGTTATCAAGCTCTGTTGGTGTTTTCTTCAACATGACGATGACTTCTCAGATCTCAGAGCAGCTTTGGGACGTGGTGGAGCGCGAGATTCTCATCATGGATGTGTCATGCTTCGTGTTAGCATGTTCCCAAAACCCGGTCGGATGTATGACACCAAGAGTTAAGACGGTTCTGAAGGCAAAAAGAAGTCCAACCTGGTACTGCAAAGCCGGATGTTATTAGTAGCAAATTGCTTCAGTGCCTCTAATGATATATAATTATAATTATAATGATATGATAAACCTGAATGCTTACAGGAGTCATTTTCAGGTTTTTTTTTTTTTTTTAAAAAATCGTATAAAATGTTGTAAAAGCCTTTGTTGCTCCATGAGTTGTGGAGTGCAGAGAAAGGAGGAGTGATGATGATGATGATCAGAAAGCAAATGTAGAGTTGAACTTCTTGACTCTGTCACTGTCTTTCAGCTCTCTCCCTCCTGCACACACACCATTTTTCTCCCCACCTTTGCCCTGTACGTTTAGCTGTGTGTGAGTGTGAAAAAGACCTGCACAGCGAGGGAGTCAGGACTTATTTATTAGCTTATTAATGAAGCAAGTGTGTAAGATAGAAGGGAGGAGAAGGAAGGGAAAGACCTGCGTCTCTACAGAGAGTAGCAGTCTGCTTCATGTGGACATTAGAGAGAACAGAGATGTCCAAAGCCATGTTTCCCTGCTCCAACACACCTCACTCAGGTTAATCTGTCATGATGCTGAGCTTGATTGGCTTTTGTGTTCATTTAATGCAACCAGGTCTGTTGGAGCAGGGATACATCTAAAATCCTCAGGACAGCGTCCCTTGAGGACAGACTTTGGACACCGCTGAGTTAGAAAATGTGGTGAAAATGTACAATACAGGAAACATAAGCCCGTCTCTGATCCGGTACCTGCTCTTCTGCTTTGCCCCCACTTTCCATGTTTGATATCATCCTCCACGGCAAGCTGCTGGTAGTGATGGAAAATTGGTCAATACAGATAAAGATACCGGATCATCAGCGTCTGTTCAGGTCAGCTCGGGAGCAGATAGATTTAGCGCTCCAACCACCGTCAATGTCAGCAGGATCTGTGAGGCTAAGTCCCAGTGAGCGTGTGGATCCCGGTGATTGAGTGATTGAGCGCTTACTGTTTGAGCCTGTGGACAGCCCAAACAAGTTAATCCCCACCCCCACCATCACTGACCTCCCCCTCACCACTCATCCTTTCACTAACTCCAAATCTAAAGCGGAGGAAGCAGAATGGCGGCAAATTTAGTGGACAGGGTTTTAGTGAGGCTTGTCAATAAAAGCTCCTTAATGATTTAATCAGCAGAGATATTCATTTGCTGTAATACGAGGGAGCTTGCTCAGCTCTGTACAGAGCTCTGAAGGCCAGGCTGATGCAAACAGGAGAAATTGTGATTATGGAGCTGGATTAAAAGACGAGGTTGTCCTTTTTTGATTAGGGACAGAATCGGAGCCTAAGGTCAGGCAAGCTTGTTGGGAATAGGATGATCCTTCATGGAATCCACCTAGATTTGGAAACATGCAACCCTAAAATATTTCAACTCCTTTTTCACACAGTCTATAGAAGACCTTACCAATGCAACTCACCACTGCTTTTCCTAACATCTCATAGAGATTATGGATGATGGTAAAGAAGTGACATCTCTGAACACTTATCTATAAGCAGGATGCAGGGGATTTGGTTTGAGCAGATGTTAGAAGTCTGCTGAGCCGTGATGTTTACTTAACCATATTTACCTAAGTCTTAATGCCAGACTTGGCCTAAAACTACTAGTTTTCAGTGCCTAACCCTAACAGCCTCCTTATTTAAACATTTCACTCCGTGTCTTTTAACATGCAACCCAAAGTGTAGGTTTTCATAGCAAAGCTAACCCTGCTAACAGCTTAGAGTCTTAATCACTTACCATATATTTTAATGGGTAATAGTTAAACCCATATTAACACCTAAACCTAACCGCATTGGCCCATAATGGCCAAACCTTCACCACATATACTAACCACACGCAGTAGAAAGCCTAACCCAAACAGCATCGTTTCAAATCCACAAAATGGTTTTGAATCCCTAAAACTAACCACATGCTTTTAAATTCCCAACCCTACCGATATCGTTTCAAATGACAACATTTCACTACATAGTTTTAAATTATGAAATAAAATATAAAATATGAAAAATTAGTTTGGTGACATTAAAATAGGCTGTTTAACGTAATCCATTTTATTGTGTCCTAATTATGTTCTGAGACAAATCCAATTAGCAATAATTAGCATTATTAATGAACATTAGTCCAATTTCTTTATCAAAGTTCTTTTAAGCTTATTCATAAAAGGTAACCAAGGAACAGATTGCATCAAATCTTCCTGGTTAAAGAGATTCAATTAGAAAAGCTATTGTACAGTTTATCACAATATTATGATCTAGACTATAATTTAATCATTAAATAGGAAATATATAAGAATGTTTCATCAAATTATATGAAGTTAATTCAGAAACCATGTCATTTTCTCTAATTTCCATTTATCCATTTTCCTTCCTTTTTATCCCAATTTCAACAGCTAATGCAGTCTCAGTGGATTTCTCAAAAAACTTTCATTAATGGAGCCAAACGTAAAAAAAACGTAACTTTTTGTCCTTAAAAATGTGAGCATAAAAGCCCACGTTTAACCCATATCTTAAAACATTCATGTATATATTTCACTTCCATCACTTTCGTCTGCGTAGGAAGAAAAAAGTAGCTTCTTTCAGTCGGTTCAACACCCGTAGAAACAGTCATGAATGGATCATATAGCTGGTGAATAATCCCTTTAAATCAGTGTGTCCTGTGCTCCTGTAGGTAGTCTTTATGCTCTGCTAAGCAAGCTTATCTCTCCTCTTTCAGCTGTAAATCCATAGGTCTTAAAAGTGCTCATGCCACAGAGGCCCTCTGAGCATTACCCCAGAGGAAGACTAGGCATTTTTCTGTTACCACGACTGGCAGAAGGTTTAAAAGTGGTGTAACGGAGGAGCTACATTGTTGAAAAATGAAAGATTTTTACATCAGCAGTGTTGAAAAAAGGTCAAAGCAGTTTAACTTGTGTAAAAAGGAGCATTTTGAACATTATTACAGTTCATTACACTTGAAAATGACAATGTTTGCTGCTTGCTAACCCTCATTGACTTGGCTTTCTAAGCAGCACATTTAGCACAAAAGAAATGTTGATGTGGAAAACCTGGCAGGCAGTGATCATAAAATAACCACCTGTGTTTCCTCAGTGACATTGATCTTGGCTTTTCTGGCCTCATTTAAAGCTGCGCTGACTTAACCTTTTGTTTGGAGTGATCAGGGCCTTGTTTCTCGCTCTCATTCAGTCTTACCCATCCTGCTGCTAAACGAAGTAGACAGAGAATCTGAAAAAAGTCTTTTCCAACAGGATTCCCGATAGGTTAATAAAGGCGGAGAAGAAGAACAGAGGAAGAGAAAAAGAGGAGAGGAACAACAAAGAGAGCTGAAATGGAAATATTCAACTTCTCAAAGCACCAATTACAGGAACATTCAGGAGCCAGTTTCTGCAGAAAACATTAGCAGCCATTCCCCGATCTCTCTCCTCCTTTTCTGGCTCACCGTGTCTCTTTGCTCTCCGTCCCTCCGTCTTTTTTCTTTCTTTTTTCCATTTTGTATTATGATCCCAGTGGGATTACTGATGGTGAGGTACTTCCTGCACTAAGTTTTCCTTCAGTGCACCAGTGCTCTCACAACAGAGCTGTGAAGCAGAACTGAAGTATTTAAGGGCTGATTGTAGCTCACTTAGCTGCAGTTGTAATAGTTTTTTTAATCATATGTTTTTTTTTTGCAACCAAAATCAGCATATAACAAAATTGCTGAACCTTTATTTATAACAAAAACACAAACATTCTTGTGGTGTGACAGTGTTAAGGTGTTGATTTGTTTAAAGGTTACAGGAACTTCCAGCAATTAGATTTTAAAATGAGCTTCAGGGAATCAAAGCTGAAAGTGGTAGAAATAAAAGAAAACCCCAGTTTTAGAAATAAAAATAATCAAATCTAAAAAGTTGAAACAACTTAGCTTATACCACCATCTTCTGACAACTCTACAGTCGGGTCTGGCCGGCTTCTTGAAGCATTGCATCATGTACACATGCTGTACTATTTCCATGTGGTTCAGTGTTCAGCTGCTGTGGAAAACACATTTGCTAGGTTTTTCAGTTATATTTCATTTAGCCGTGGCTTTGATGTACAGAACAACTCTGCAACATACGACATCTGACAATAAATCTAAATCCCTTACATCATCGTCCCCACCTTCTTCAGTCCTCTACTAATACTAGTTCCTAATGGTACCTTAAACTGATATTTACCTATTTTGTTCAAATTTAAAAACTTTCATCTTATTCCATCTCTCTCTCTATCTCTCTCTCTCCTTCTCTTCATATACTGTATATATATTTTTATATATATATATATATATATATATATATATATATATAAATATTTAGTTTGTTGGAAAAACTATATATAAGATATACACACACAACATTTATTATCCAATATATAATCATATATATATATAGAGAGAGATAGATGTGTGGTGCAATAGCAGAAAATTGATGAAAATTGTTTAATAAAAACATTTTCCCTTCCTTCATCATGTATTATGTGTCTTACTTCCACATTAGGATCCAAGGCTGAATTTGTATTAAAACCTTTAGTTAAATTGTAAAAACTCATCAAATTTGCAAAAAATATATTAATATCTTACTGGAATAAAATGTCTCTGGAAATCATGAAACACTGCAGAGCAAAACATAAAAGCAATGTTAGTTAAGGCTAAGATCAATTAAAATGAATATTGGTAGGCTAGCAGTTAGCATGGGTGAACTAAGGGAATAAAGCAACTTTGTCCATCAACAACGATTTACCTCGACAAAATGATCTGCGTCAGATTGACTGGAGTTCTTGTTGGAAAAAACTCGTGAAGAACATCTAAACTTCTATATTGTGGCTTTTGCTTATTTTCTTGGAGGGGTTTCCACTTTGATTCTGGGCTGTCTTATATTTCTACTCCACTGTCACAGAATCTCACTCAAATATTTAGCACCAGAGCCTAGCAAGTACTAAAGTACTTGTGTTAGTTTTTTTCTTATTCTACTCCAGACACTTGGTAAACCGGTTTGCATTCCAGCTGCTGATTAAAACAAGATTGTCACATAAATATTAAAGACAAATACCAGCAGATCATCATTTATCCATGATCAGCACACTGGACTGAATTAGGTTGTGTGCACATTTAGGTCATGGTGTATGGGAGGAGCTTGAACGCCCCGCGTCTTTTAAATCCCCTGTTTGGACATTTTGGCTTTCCTGTAAAATTTAATGATGAAGGAAAGAGGTTAGTGGATCAAACCGGGCCGGTGTGTAGGCACTGTGAGACAATGGCCACACGTTTAAGCGACATCACCCCGTGTTTCACTGACCGGAGTGAAAACAAAGCCTGGACCGTTACCGCTTATCAACGGTGTTGCTTATTTTAAATGGTCCATGTTTAAAGGAAGAAGCTTTTTTATGTTGTACTTCAAGTTTTTAATTAATTATGTTAAGAGAATATGTGCCTCTTGCCTTTAGGTTGATTTTATATATTTTAATTGACTCATTTTAAAGTGTTAAGATACAAAAATGCAAAACTTATGTTTATTTGCCTTGCCTTTTAATTTGATCCAGAAAATGATCCGTTCCGTGATTCTGATGGTGAATGATCCGACTACTGTAAAGCAGTGGCGGCTGGCCAATAGAGGGTGCTAGGGCGCCACCCCACCACTCACGACTGCCAGCAAGAGAAAATAAATAAATAAACTAATTAGATGATTCGAAATCTAATTTGAAATATAAAGATTAGCAAGCTAAATA
>JBAMIG010000022.1:4712799-4722833 GCA_037177335.1 Kiunga ballochi
ACACCTTCGCTTCCTTTGATAGCTCAGTTGGTAGAGCGGAGGACTGTAGGCAATCTGTGATAGGAATCCTTAGGTCGATGGTTCAATTCTGGCTCAAAGGATGGTGTCCCTCAGCCTTGGGATCTGTGGTCTTGACTGACCTCGGGGCCGTGGTGGCACTTATTGCTGAAGATCTGCACTCCACTTATTGTTATATTGGTACTGTATCCTTTGCATCCTCATGACTTGCATCATGCCCTACCTTCGCTCCATGGTGTCCAGAGTGGTGGCACATGCTTATGTACGACAAGCTTTGGTCCACACTGAATTGCAAGGTCTCATCCCAGAAGAAGACGGCGACTCAGACACTGCGTCTGAGTATTCTGACACCAAGTTGTAAATAGCTTCTGAAGTACTGAATAACTTCAGCACAGAGCTATGTGCTAGTAACCTCTGGCTCTGCATAGGTACACTTAAAATGTGAAGGGGTAACAGAAAATCACCCGAAGATGTTATTTCCTGATTTGAGAATAAAGTGTATCTTATTCTTTTTATTTTTATTACATTAATTTTTTATTATATTCTATATTATACTCATATATCATGTACTATCATTTAGTCACTGTTTAATAGCATGCACAACAGGAGGTACTGTTGGAAGATTTTTAATGTGCATGGCATTTGAAACCTCTCAAAACCTTTCCACTTCACAAGTCTAACAGGAACCAACACCCACACTCAGCTTTGTGGGAAAAAAAACCCACACTCAGATCTGTAGAAAAAACCAAGATTGTTAGTCGGGCGTAACCGAAGCTGTCTGGGTGTAGTACCTGTTTTACCTGTTCTGAAATGTCAAGCTCTTACGCTATGATGACTCAGGCTTGTACAACCGGTTTCATATGTGTGTATAAATAAACGAGGGAAAGACAGTCTGGCAGAACTGCTTGGGAGTCCGCTCTCTGCACTTCTCCAGGCGCCTGACTGATAAAGTGTCCACGACTCGCGGTCTTTGTCCGTAGTTTGGGGATTATGCCCCCAACAGAAGCACACTATGAACTGGGACAGAACCAGTATGAAGCGTGGATCAGAGGCACACTATGAACTGGGACAGAACCAGTATGAAGCTTGGATCAGAGGCACACTATGAACTGGAACAGAGCCAGTATGAAGCGTGGATCAGAGGCACACTATGAACTGGGACAGAGCCAGTATGAAGCGTGGATCAGAAGCACACTATGAACTGGGACAGAGCCAGTATGAAGTATGCGGTCATGAACCCACACTTAATAGTGTGCATCATTGTAGTGCTGTAGGTATTGAGCACATCATTCTCCTCTTGCTTTGTTTTACACATGAGCTGGATTCATGGAGCCATGTGTCGCATAGATCAGCTGTTATTTTACTTTTTTCCAATAAACATTTTTAATCTATCCGCTCTGTAAACATGTTTCTGTTTGCACTGTTATTTCTGTGTGACCACATACAGTCTCTAAGCTCCTTGACTTTTTCAAGAGTTAAAAAAAAGTATTGTTTTGCCCAACATTGGAAACCAACCAGAGCCACCCGGAGCCACCCAGAACCACCAAGAGCCACCAAGAGCCACCCGGAGACACCCGGAGTGTGTGTGTTAGTGTGTGTGTGAGACGCTGCAGCTGCAGCATGAACCCAGAAATCTGTGTTTATGTAAAAACTTTCCAACTTGTCACATGACAGAGTCACGTGCAGCGAGGGAGGGGTGTCAGTTTTCCTCTCTTGCATTACCCCATCGCAGCCAGCAGATGGAGCTCTTTGACCGTGTCAGATGTTTCCACAGGATGCTAATGTCAGGCTATTGATCAGATTTACCTCCATGTTTCACGAGGCCTCGCTTTCACCATCTGCAGGGTTAGGGTCCATGATGCAAGTTTAAAACCAGCGCCGAGAACAGAGTACAGGACAGGCTTAAGATATTAACTGCAAATTACTTATCATTCAACCTTCCTCGTTATAGCTATTAGCCACTATAGCTAGCAAGCCATTGTATTGGTGCTGCACGGCGTATGACTACAGTGCTCTGCTTAGCAAAGCTAAAGGACATCTCACATTAGAGCCCTTCATGCCATGTAGCCATAAATCTGATTTTTACCTTCTGAAATGATTTAAAATGATCCTGAGATTTAAAAAATATCTCTAGACGTTGGCGGTTCAATAGTCCAGAAATGATGTTGGTTTCATCAGTGGAAAGTCAGATTTCAGTTCCTAAATAGGCCTACTCTGTAGATGTACCAGAGAGTTGCTTTGTGTCCTCAAGTTTAGCATTTTAAATGACTGCTTTCGGTTTTTCAGCTCAGTGTGAATCTAACTAAAAACCACAGACTTACTGGTTAGCATCTTCCCTAAAGTAAACCTTTAATGACCTGCAATACTCTAAACCACATCTTAAATCCATCATGCAGTAATCCAAATCTGTGCTGTTTGACATAAATATTACATGTCTTTTTTGCTCAGACCACACATCTCTATGATACTCACTGTTTCAGGCTCCAAAACAGGTGAAAAATAGCAAATAGTGCCATCGGTGAGCTTCTTCTGTTTCAGGGATCAACAAGAGTTTTTTTCCCTGCAGGTTTCAAAGTGAGACCAGTTTCAACTTAAATGAAACCCCTTTCAGACATTAGCAATGTGGTCAGTGTTTCATGTCTTTAAATCGTTTAAAATGTTTTGTTATTGTGAGCTTTATGTTCCTTACATGTGTAATTAGGTTTGTTTGGTGTTTAGGTCGTTAAAAATCACCTAAACTCTGAGATTTTCCTCTGGGGTGAATAATGTACCCGTCAATAATCAGAGACTTCCCACAGAAAGGCTAAATTAGCTTAGCATGTTGCAGTGCGTAACATCAGGTCAGGTAATTATACATCCCATCTGTTGATGGTAAATATATTAATCCCTTGTCTTCTGCTTCTAACATGTGAAAGCAAGATAATTGTTCATGTTAGGATTTATGGCCGTAGCACTCATATCATTTACAATTTAACCAAATTTCATTTTAATTTTAATGCAATGAGTTTATAGACCCAGTATATGAGAATCACCTAACTGGAAAGGATAAATGAGACACCAGCATGATTTCCAAACCAGTACATCCAGTAAAATCACAAGCGGAAAAAGAGACTGATCCCCTGGTTTTATACATACCCATCTACTGTATTGATGTCAGACCAAAATCACAAAGCAAGGCACATGTTTGAAAGAAAAGGAAGAAAAAAACCCAAACAAAATATAATAGTGAAGAACAAGAATTGCTTGTATTTTACAGATTGCCACACCTGGACACATGTAGGCAGAAAAAACAGTAAAAATAATCATTATGCTAATAATAATCATAAAAAGGTTTTTCCAATATATCCCAACATGGTATCATACAATGATCCATTAGCTTGAACCACTGAAGCATGGAGAAGCAAACTGATTCAACACTCAGATTAGATCTGTGAAAAATACTCTTCAGGATCACACACACATCATAAATACACTTTTTACTCTTTTTTATGCAAATATCCATATATATATTTTCTATGTGATCAGAATTTAAATACCACAACTATTCTCTGAATTATTAGTTCATATATGTGCAGCACGGTTGCTATGAGACGCACGGTTGCTATGAGACAGGGAAACCTCGACTTTCCTTAAAGGGCCGGCGTAGAAACAAACAGATGTCGGTTCTGAAATAAGCCTGCGGGTTTCACCCAACTTTAACACCGCTCACTGTTATTATTCTGCCCCGTGTACACAGTCTGGCAGCTCACTACTGTAACCATGGCGATGAGGATGGAATGTAGATTGTCATGGCAAAGCCCGGGTGAGGGGTTGGAAAAGAATCACAATGTAATTTTATCTTAATGCAGGAATTTCAATCAATGCTGATCCAATTCCCAACACCCACTAACGTCTATGTGACCAGTCGGTGATAAATGGAGATATTTCACATAAATTATTCTAGAGAGGACCCGCATTTATTAACTCAAAATGTGCTGCTGACCCAGTTTTAGTAGTAAATATGGCCTGTTGTTACTAATAAACCGTGTTTATTCCACTGAGTCAAAGTGGATTTAATGTTTGTGTGTTCTCATTTAGATGAGCAGAGTAGGAACATGGAAACCCTTTAAATGTAAGATTAGATGTGAATAATCTTCAGTCCTTTGCTACCAACTTGCTCCTTTCTGACAGGATTGTGTTGCTAATCGGGCAAATCAGTGGACTTTAAGAGGTTTTATTCCCGCATGTGCAGGCCTGATTTGCTTCTTTTCACCATGTCTATAGACACTCGCACACTGGCCATTTTGGAGGTGATTATCTTTCCAGTTGGTGTAACTACAGCACCAACTACCTGGTGATGACATCACCTACTCTCACCTGTCCAGAACCAGGAGACAGCTGGAGCTCTGCATGATTACCAGGCCACTAAACTTACAGAGGTTTTCTGAGCGTGGTCAGTGAAGGGGGCTTAAACGGGTAAAAATCATCCACAACATTTGGTAAAACTCTTTATAAGGTTTGAAATTATAAATTATAATTAAGATAAATTCTCCTTTGTCCGAAAGCGCTCCAGACGCCTCTTCCTGCTTCTCTAAAATGTTATTTTTTTTATCTTTTCCAATAAATAGTGTCATAAACGTACATTAAATCCACTCTGACTCAATTTTATAAAGTAATTTGAAAGGAAAAGTTGTTTCTAGCTGCACATGATGTGAGCTAAAGGAGGTGTGGGATCTGTTGCTAGCTAACCGTTTTAAGTAGCGCACTGATACCGGCTTAAGACCCATTAATGCTCGACAGACAGACGTATGGATGGACAGTATCACCCATCTCCTGCATCACGTCATTTAATCCATTTTCAAGTTATTCATCACTTGGTGGAGGAAAAGGAACAAAACCACCAGGTATTACGGGGCAGTGTTGGGTTTTCTGCTGAGATGCTATCAGCAAAGAATAAAACCAAAGAAGAAGAAGATGCAAAAACACCAAATAAAAAGCACATGAAGAAGCTGAGAACAGCAACAATAAAAAAAACATGCTAGTTTTCTTCTTCCGGGGTTTTTGGATGACTCCATAGTGAAGCTAAACTGCTTGCAACCGGTGTCAAAAACGCATAAATAAAGGCTGTACTCAGCTCTGCCCCTAGTGGATGGTCACAATGGCAACGTAAAAGATGCGTGGAAGTACAAGGATATTTCTGTACGTAAAGGAGCAGGAAACCGGCCTTTATAGTGATAATACTGGGAAACCTGAGGTTTGCTGCTTCAATCATTCAGCAGTGTTTCTAAAGCCCTCTTCCAGATGCACAGCTGTCTCTGCTGTGCTTGTGCTGCACGTACGGGGGATTTAGAGCAACTCTGCCTGATCATCATGTTAATATGTGCCTCAGCTTTGCATGTTAAAACCCATGCTCCTTCTCTGAAAACTTTATTGTCTTCTCCATCTCTCTGTGTGTGTGTGTGTGTGTGTGTGTGTGTGTGTGTGTGTGTGTGTGTGTGTGTGTGTGTGTGTGTGTGTGTGTGCAGGGTGATAAAGAGGAAGTGACAGAGATGCAGCCAGGTCAGGGAGCTGAATTTGATCCTGAAACTCCTCATATACACACACCTCATCCCACCTCTATTGTACACACACACACACACACACACACACACACACACACCCACACACACACACACTTGTTGGGAGCTTCATAGTCTCATTTTGGTCACAAAGAAAAGTTTTTCCACCACATCATTTACATCGTCACAACACTAGAGGTCACCGTTCCACACAGAATCAAGACATTAAACCAAAGACTTATATTCATGGTATATCATATATTACTGTGCTAATGCAGGACTGTTGCAGTAGATATAAACTCTCCATGCTTACAATGTACACATACCATACTATGAGTCACACAGTTGGTGTTTCAGTATTTGTTCGCTTAAAGAGTCCATGTGGAGTTCTTTATAGACTCGCGTTTTGATTGCAGCCTCCTCCACTTTGGTAAATTTCTTCATCTTCACCACGTCTTCTTCTATTTACTCCCCCCCACACACATTGCCTCCTTTATGCCCTTTTATTATCCATCCTCCTTTCTGGCTCCGTGCGACACATCAGTCCAGATCTGCAGCGCTGCTCTGTTCTAGCATGGAGCATCAGGCGATGAGGAAGAGGACGGACTGCAGCTTAGAGGAAGGAGGATGAAGAGGAGGAGCGAGATAAAGAGCGAGAGAAAGGCATGCTGCCCTATTGTGCTATCCGAGTCACTCCTGATGCAGTGTTGCCGTGGAAACCAGCTTACTCCAACATGGCGTCCAACTGATCGGCCAGGTCGTCAAACATGCTGCCGATGTCGTCGAGGATGCTCACGGTGGTTTTCTGCTCGGCCACAGAGCTGCATGTGAACACAGAGATTAGAGTCAGATGGAAAACAATCCAACCCGAGTTTTTATCTAGTTTCTATCTGCATCAGTGATGAAGGTCAGTGATTACATCAGGCCACAACCAGCACAAACTGCACATTTACTCCTTATGTTTGTTTCCAATCAGGAGCTTTATTTGTTTTATATAACGTTTATTATGAGGTCAATATTATTAGAAATAATGATTAAATGCATAAAAATAAACATTAAATAAACATAAAACATATTAGCTTCTATTATTGCTGCTTTGTGTTGAACAAACATGCATAACTGCATATATAAGGATATTGTGTGATAACTGAGGCCGGTGGGTTTAATTAGCATATTCACAGATCCTGTTCACTGAATGAGGAGCAAGGCTGGGTCATGAGCATCTTTCACAAGTTTTTATCACATTTATAAATGTTGGATTGGCTTTTTAAAGGTTTAATTAAACTAAACACTAGTTATTATTTTACTAGCTTGCTAACTCTCAGTTTTTAAAGTCAAACTGAGTTTAAAACACTGATCAGTTTAATGAGAGAAACAGCCTAAGCCTGTAGAAACTGTGCAGATGGTCGTTCCTACAATAGACCTGAGACCAAACCTGTGTTTTTGTAGATTTCTAACCCAGGATGGGGATCCATGGCCCTCACCCTGAAAGCTTTCTAAATGATTGGTTATATTTTATTGATTTCTAAAGCTAACATGCTAAACTTCATCGTGAAAAAGAATGCATGCTCCCTTACTCTTCATGCTGCAGGATTTTATCCTCCACAGCCTGCAGAGCAGCAGCCAGTGATGCGCTGGTCTCTTCTAGCTTCTGATGCACCAAAGAATCCACCGCAAAGTCTGCTGTCGCCGTGGCCGGCGGTGTGAACCCGCCGCCTGTAACCCCACTGTCCACAGACACGCCCCCAATAGAGGAGCGGGGAGGCTTGACGGGTGGCAGGGTGGGGCTGGGCGTGGCGGGGGTCTGCGGTGTGGTGGGAGTCTGTGGCGTGTGAGGGCTTTGAGAGGCCGGGCTTGTCGGCTTGGCGTTTGGTGGGCTGGGATTGTTGGACGGCAGAAAGTAAGGAGGTGAACTGGTCTGTCGGGGCATTGTAATGGGCTGTTTGGGTGGGGTAGAGGCCGGAGGGGGGGAGGATGGGCTCGTCAGGGAGTGGATGAGTTTGACTGGTTTGGGTGCTGTGGGTGGGGGGGTTGGTTTGGGAGAAACTGGTGGAGGGATCTTCTTTCCGTCCACTGCTTAAAGACAGGAAGTAAAAATGTACGATTACAAACGTCTGTTTGCAGGAAACAGCTTTACATAAACACTGAAATCATAGAAGAAGGTTTGTCACAGAAAATTTGCAGACATGTCATCAGCTGCCTTTCAGGTTCCCCCCAAACAATCAGCAGGGCTATGATAAGCCATGTGTGCACCACATGCACACAAGCTAACCGCCTCAGACGATGCACAGAACGCATCACAATAAGTGTTTTAGTGGGTTTGTGTGGACATGATTTCATCCTTAAAAGAACTGTTTTTCCACCAAATGCTCCAAAACGAGGAGTAGCTACACATTTTCTGGTTTCCCTGAGCCTAAACTATGGAGATGGACACAACAAATACAAACAGACTAACGTTTATTTGTTCTGATCCTTTGACCATCAGTGGTAACAAACTTCTCCGTTTCGGATCAGGACGTTCTAGAGGCTAGCTAGCTAGTAGTTCATTCACCAAAACAGAAGGATTACTCATGTTTAGTGAAAGAGAATATCTTTAATAAAAATTCAGAAGATAATTAATGACTCTTGATTCTTCAGGTAGATTTTTATTTTAGCTGATTTACGCTCTTAAAGGAGATAAAACTCAGTTTGAGTACACTTTTCCGACGGCTATAAAAACCGTACGTACCTGGACTCCCAGGGGTCCCAGGGCCCGGCAGAGGGATTCTCTTGTTGGGAGCCGCCTGTGGGGGCGCCTGAGAGCCTCCCTGTCTCTTTATCTGTGCCACGACTGGCTTCGGGGAAACCGGAGGCTTTGGTTTCCTCACAGGACCTCCTTCATTTGGAGCTGGAGCTCCTTGATCCACGCTGCTCCTACGAGGAGCTGCAATCACTTGAGGTTGCGGCTGTTCTGTGACTCCGGCATCAGATGGCGGACGACGTTTCACCGTAGCTGTGCCGTTCTGGTAAGGGACTGGTTGTGTGGTGTTGGGCTGCCTGGTGGCCGCTTCGTTAGCTGCAGCCAGCTCCGCGTAGCCCTCGGGCTCCTTGTCGCGGCTTTTTGGTCGTCGCTTGACGGTGGATGACTCCTGCAGGGTGAAGTCTGATCCGTTGGGGTGGGCCTTGGAGCTGCGGGGCCGTCGCTTCAGGGTCGCTGTGGCTTCTACTGCTTCCTCCTGGTCACAGGTGCCGTCTCCCTGGGTGCCCTGGCCATCCCCCTGCAGGCAAACACAAAATACACACTAACGGAAAATTCATACATTCGTGATAAGAGGTCATTGTTGAACAGTCAAAACATCCACATATATACATGAAAACGACAAATAAAGCTTAGCAAACACAGAAGCTTGACTACATATTCATACAAGGCCAAAAACAAAACGGTTGAGATGCCCTTTAAAATCTCACTCATTTCTTTAGAACATGAGCAACATATCAGACGCTGAAACTAAGTCTACGTTCAGACTGCAGGACATGATGCTCAACTCAGGTTTAGTTTATATGTAAAACCCATGCTAACAAGGGGAAAACCCACGCTAACACGGGGAGAACCCACACTAACACGGGGAAAACCCATGCTAACACGGGAGAACCCACGCTAACACGGGGAAAACCCATGCTAACACGGGGAGAACCCACGCTAACACGGGGAAAACCCATGCTAACACGGGGAGAACCCACACTAACACCGGAGAACCCACGCTAACACGGAGAGAACCCATGCTAACACGGGGAGAACCCATGCTAACACAGGGAGAACCCACACTTTCCCTTTGTGATAAATAACAGGAGGAATCTCTGTGTGCATGTGAAGAGGATCCAGAAATACTGATGTTTTATCTGGAGCAAAGCATGTTTAAATGCTCTGAGACAAAGTGAGAAAGTGAGATTCTTAATGGACAGCATGGACAGTGTGTCCTGCAGGTTACAGAGCAGAGGGAGCGTCCAGCGTATTATCAAGCTGCATCTCTGATGGGATGGTCAGCGGAAGTGTCTATGACATGAGCAGCTTCCACATCTGTGAAGCTCCATGAATGCTGGAAAGCAACATCTGCTCCATCCAGACATCTGCTGGGAAGAACTGGCCGATTTCAGCAGGATGATGCTGAACCACATCCTGCATCATCACAGCAGCAGCTGCAACAGGAGAGCCCAGATGCTGAACTGGTCTGCCTTCAGTCCGCATATTTTACCAGTAAAAACATCTAGAAATAAGGAAAACCAGTATCCAGCTACCAAGATCCAAGACTGCAGAGCGGCCATAAAACCATAACATTTCAGCTTCAACGTCTGATATGTTGTTTATCTTTTACTGCCAAGTCTAAATAAGATTTATTTACTATATTAGTTACATTTTGTAACAAGATAGATAGATAGATAGATAGATAGATAGATAGATGATAGATAGATAGATAGATAGATAGATAGATAGATAGATAG
>JBAMIG010000022.1:4731075-4745083 GCA_037177335.1 Kiunga ballochi
AAACTACTGCTGGTGTACTGGTGTGGTGATCAGACTGCACTGGTGTACTGGTGTGGTGATCAGACTGCACTGGTGTACTGGTGTGGTGATCAGACTGCACTGGCGTACTGGTGTGGTGATCAAACTACTGCTGGTGTACTGGTGTGGTGATCAGACTGCACTGGTGTACTGGTGTGGTGATCAGACTGCACTGGTGTATTGGTGTGGGGGGATATCTTCTTGTACCACTTTGTCCCCTCAGTACCAATAGGACATAGGAGCTGAGCCTGTCCATGGGCTGGATGCTCATGAGAGCTCGCATCATCTGAGAAATGTTTATTTCCTCATTAATAAAGCTGAAGAATGAAAAAGGTCCCCACCTGTTCCCATCAGCACGGACCTAATAAAGAAGCTGCTGAGTGTTTGTTGAGCTTTACTTACAGGTTTCTGATCCGGCAGCCACTCTGTGACACTCAGCTTGTTGATCTCAGATGTCATCTTCTTTCTGTGACCCGGTTTAGTTATCCCGATAGCTGTCAGATCCTACCCACACAGGGAAACACACCACGAGTCACTACACTCACACTGTTTCCACAAAGTACAAGCTCCTCTGCAGGAATCCATCAGTGTACCCCCTGTCTATTCCTTCTATTCCTCTCTCTCTCACACACACACACACACACACACACACACACACACACTTGCAACACAAGCGACAGCAGGACATCTGATGAAAGCTTCTGCTGGTTGAGTTAAGCGACATGCAAATGTCTCAAAATCAGAGAAAGAGAAATAAAGAAATGAAATGTCTGCAATGATGAGAAGCATCTAAAATGTTGCTCTGGTATCATTTAAAGTCATTTTTTAAGAAAACATTTACACAAATAGCACATTTTAAATTACACCAGTAGCCTAGTATAACTCTGTTTCTGTTTAACTAAGAAAAAAACATGTTTCCAATACTTTTGCACCTGTTTGGTGCATTTCCCATTATGTGAACAAAAGGACACCATCATACAAGATAATTCTTTAAAACCTAAAACTACGTCAGCGTAGCTCGTAACCTTTCCACGTGCATGTAATGTGTGTAAATATAAATCATTTATATATGCTGAAAATGATTTATATGTTAGCATATAACAGAGGGCATCCATGTAGTGACTCATAAACCATTTCTTTACATCTGAATATGTTTTGGTGCAGTGAGTTCAAATGACTGCTATAAAAATATATCTGTAAAAAAACTGGATCTTCATGTTACGACTCGTCTCCTGTTTTCTTTCTTCTAATTTGACTGAACAGGGCATGACTATGTATGCATCTATTTTTCCTTTTGAATGTGAAACCTCGCCGCTTATAGAGCAGCGGCCATGCACTTCCAAAATATACCACGTATGTAATAATAATAATAATAATAATAATAATAATAATAATAATAATAATAATAGTAATAATAGTAATAGTAATAATGATAATAATGATGATAATAAAAATAATGATAATAAAAATAATAATGATAATAATAAAAATAATAATGATAATAATAATGATAATAATGATGATGATAATAATAATAATAATAATGATAATAATGATGATGATAATAATAATAATTATAATGATGATGATGATGATGATAATAATAATAATAATAATGATGATAATAATAATGATGATAATAATTGTGATGATGATGATGATGATAATATCAATAAGGATAATTATAATAATACTAATAATGATAATAATAATAATGATAATAATAATGATGATGACAATAAGGATGATGATGATAACGATGATGATAATATTAATAATAATATATGCGTAATGAGAGAGAAACGTGCTTAGCCAAGGCTAGCATGTAATATGTCAATGCTAGCTCCTGCAGAGTATTCTCAGTTTTTAGCATTGATCACATGACTTACTAATCAGTTATGTTTATTAGTGGCAAAAAGATAAACAAAGCAGGTGTCCTGCTACCTGCTTGGCTACATGGCCTTTGTGCCTTTTTATGTTCCAGTTGTATTTCTGTTTCCAGATTGCCTGCAGAGTGACAGACTTTGTCACATGATCCAGTGCAGATTATGGGAAGCGCTCTTTGCTCTGGGTGTAAACCTGACTGCAGAGCAGCTGGTTGAATATTTGGCTGATTCAACCTTTATCACTGTGATGTGGGGACAGTTTCAGTGTTAATAAAAAGTTAGACTTTTATTTTGTAGTGTGAACAAAAAGCTATAAAATTGCAATGCTATTTCACAGGTTAATATAGTCCACAATGCTTTGCGGGCCGCAGCTTACAATGGCAGATATCACACATTAGAGAAGGCTAACAAACCACTACATCATCATGGCGCAATGAAAGAATTAAATATAAAGTGAAGAAAAAAGATTTCACACGACTTTGGATCAGAATTGGATCGACTTGTTTAAGTGCGCTATAGTTGCTATAGTTACAGCCAGTCACGTGATGAAGGTTGGGTTAAGTTTAATGATGGAGGCTATCTGTCCAGGGTATATCTGCCTCCCGCCCAATGATTGGCTCCAGCTACCTGCGACCGTTCATTGGAATAAGCTGTGATGCCTAGATGGATGGAAGTCACTTGATAAGGGCAGCTAGCTTGTTCCCATCCAACATGGCAGCGTAACAAAATATGCAACTTCACTGAGCATGGTTTGACATACATCATGAACTTTAGCTAGTTTTAGCACTGTTAGCTAAAGTAGCTAGCAAAAGTAAAGCTAACTAGAAATCATTACTGTCTACTTTGCTATCCACTATATATACATACTGTACATTAAGCTTTCAACACAAAATGCAGTTAATGTATCAAAACATTAACAATGACAATTGATTGCATGCCCATTCCAGTGGTGACATAGGTTTTCTGGGGTTGGGAACAGAGGGGCTAGTTTGAGGGTAACAGGACAGACATGTAGGACAGGAGACAGGGAAAGGACAGCTGAGGTCACTGCTTATGTGGTCCAATTGCTTTCCTCTTTTCAGGGAAATGCTGGACATGCATCTTGGAAGTACCAAGGACACCACAAATCAAAGTCATGCAGACTTGTTTCCATTGTTGTCCTTGGACGAGGGTGTAAACTCTCTGGGGTTTTAGGGTTAGGGTTCAGTTGTCTTACCTCCGGGGTCATTCGGCTAATGGTGGGCAAGTCATAGCCAGCACCCAGGAAGTTTGGAGCGTAGACCTGCAGCTGAAAGTCGCTCAGCCATTGGACAACGGCCTCTGAGCTCTACAGGAGAGAAAACAGGGGGCATACGGTCACTGGCACCGTGTCTGCTTCATCAACAGCCATTTTTCACCAACAGGGCCAGTAGGATCAAACAGGAATCAGTTTAGTTGCAAAGGAACCATCCATGTCACGACACCACCAATGGGAACAATACTTATCATTGTAAATGTATGGATAATTATAACAACAGGTGTTATTAACCATTAGCCCTGGTTGGTCCTTCTTGGCCCCATAGTGAAAACCCAGGCTAAGCTTAGGAGGGGAAAAGGCTACCGCTACAGATTAGCAACCGGAAAGCTAATCTGCAAGTGATCCTCTTTGATTATACTGTGCTTGAAAGTCTAAAAGAGTTTTAAAAATTATTTTAGGAGTATGAAAGTATCTTGTATGTGTAGTCTATCTCAACTAAATGTCAGTATATTCACCTGTATTCATACAGTACAGGCTAATGTAGTGCTATGTCCTGCTCAAAATGCTAATGGCTAACACCAGATTAGCCAATTGATCCTTTTTTGATTTAACTGTGTTTGAAAGTCTAAAAGAGTTAAAAAAAATTATTTTAGGAGTGTGAAAGTATGTTGTATGTGTAGTCTATCTCGACTAAATGTCAGTATATCCACCTACATTCATTCAGTCCAGGCTAATGTAGTGCTATGTCCTGCTCGAAATGCTAATGGCTAACACCAGATGAAACTACAGCAAGGGGAGTGGTTTGAAAACTAAACCTCCTTAACTTGTTTCTAAAACCTTACCTTTTGGCGGGAGTGATCTTATCTGTGTGTGAAATGAAAGTGATTTTATTTCCAACGTTACAGTTTAGGTCACAGGTTCCCCCACGCCTGTGTAAATATATTAAAGCTCTTACAATTATATAACTAACTAGAATATGAGTGTAGAAATGTAATATAATTACCAAACATCGGGTATGACTGGTTTTCTATGATTAAACATTTGTTAGTCTTTCTTTTAAAGCATCATTAATGGTTCCTATTGCATTGGTAGCAGCACCGAGGTGTCTTTCCCCAGCATCTCACTGTTCAATCATGTACATGTTATGTCTGGTTTCAGTCTCTTTAACCAGGTCTGAAAAATTACTTCTATAGCCAAAATCCTCACGCCTTGACGTTATTTAAATGGATAATGTGTTGCGTTGGTGCTGTTAACTAAAAAACAGCTGAAATTTAAAGATCAGGAGCACAGCTGAGCTAAATCTATTAACTTTTCTTTGTAATGAAGGATTCTGTGCTGTGCATAACGGCCATGTTTGTCCCTTTTGAGTCTTTTCTCTCATGAATTTGTCCCTATCTTCTTCTTCACATTGTCTTCATCATGTTACCCTGTGGAGGGAAGCATCAGGAGACTGGGCACTAAGGAATGAGGACTCTACTGTAGCTAACAGATGGTCATTGGAACATGGCTTGCATAGCAATACACACATACTGCAGGCATGTGATGCACACATTCACCAGACCACCTGCCATTTAATATGCTCACGGCTTTTATTTGCTTATAACAATATATTTTGATAAAATACAATTAAACATGAAGTTTAAACCACACACAAGCACACACACAGTGCAGTAAATGTCATCTAATTGTGCACAGTGTGAGCTCTGATTTCACACTTCTGGTGCTGATATAGTCCACCCACACCGTGCCTGGGCACCGGCCACCAGTCACACACATACACAAAACAATATCTTAACAGGAGTTATGTTGCCTGTGGAGTGGGAACTGAAAAATAAAGATTTATCCCAGAAAAAAAGGTAAAATTCTGCATGGAGAAGCTGCAACTCAAAGGAGTGGATGATGATGATGAAGAGCAGGAAGCTGATAAGAGGACAGGATTCTCTCTCACAAACATACACAAGAGTCCCTGTTCCTACACCATCCCGTCCCAAACTCACCGTGTCGTGGCTGCATCCAAACACTCGCAGCACGGACGAAGCCAGTTGGGATAAAAACCGCTGGGACATCTTGGTGTGTGTGTTTTAGTGTGTGTGTGTGTATGTATGTGTGTGTGTGTGTGTATATGTGTTAAGTGGGGTTGAGGCGACTGAGGAGCTGCGCTCTCATCACGGTGCCGTTAGGAATGCCGACTCTCAATATGAGACCCATGCATTTATACAGAGGACTCGGGATCACCCTACCTTCCCCTCGATTGGCCCCTCCCCCTTCCTGGTTGCCGTGGCATCGTAAGGCGGCGCTTCATGAAGCGGACACCCTGATTGGCTTGATGTCCGAGAAGAGCTGGCAGAGCCTGTTGGGAAAAGGCCAGTCAGGAACCGTTAACCAACCCTTCATCTACTCGGCTCGCTATCTGACCTTAACCATCCTCCTACTGGTTTCTGACCAGTATCTCTCATAGAAAAATAAGCAACAAATTACATTTCTGCTTTTAAAGGCAATAAAAACTCTCAACCAATCACAGCCCTGTACACTTCCTCCTACATCCCCTGCTTTGGCCATCTGTCCGCTGAACAAGCCAAGATCTGTGTGTGCGCGTGGTTTGATGACATTATTTTAAAAGATGTGTGTATTTTTCTACCTGAACTTTTCATTTTTTCTCACCTGCTTCACAACATTAGGAAGTACAACACGCTTACTGATTGTGAAGTTGTGTCTGAAACTGGGAAGCAGTAGCTGGGATGACCAGCGTCTGACCTGGAGTTTGGTCCACAGACTTTGACTGCTCCATCAGATGCTCCTTGGCTTTGGCAGACTGGGACAGTACTGTGGCTAAAAGCTGAAAATACACACAGAGATACTTATAAATGCTTCCAAGCACTTTTGTATTTGCACTTTGTAAACTGGTCTGGACATTCAAATGATCGTGTGTGCAGCCGTGGATAGTTTGGTGCATTACACTAAGAGTCATGAGTGACGTAGGATGTAAAACGTACGAGATAGTATCTGTTTCATGGTACTGCCAATTAAAAAAAAGCTAAGAAAATGCATCAAAGAACTCCAGTTATACATTTGTGTTGGGACCAAGCGGCAACCTGCATTAGGAAGAAAAAAGAAGTGCCAAAAACTGCTGTTTCCCCCTCATCCACTAGGGGCTCCAAACATCCCCATAGACTCCCAAAAGCAACTTCACAGCCTGGTACAAACACATTTTAGGTTTACTAGGTCATCTTTAACTGTGACAGGGTGATAAAAAAATCATTAATTTAGATGCATAAAGGCCGTTTTTAGTCAGATAACAACACACTTTAGCTTTAGCTTGTCTTCTATTAGCTGGTTAGCGTTAGCTTGGATAGTTCTTAGCTATAAATATAACTTTTTAGCGTCTTTAGTAACAACCTTGATGGCACAGTTATGTTTATTATAGTGTTAGATAGGTCACCCATTATTTAACATTTTTAATTATTTAGGAATTTAGAAAACAAAATTTTCAGAAGAATCTGTTTTCGGTTTATATTATTTTATTGTTTATATTGTAGATATTTTACTTTGTCTTTGGATTTTACTCAATGAAAGGTTTATAGCTAACAGATATTTTAACACTATTAGCCACTGCAGATGTTGAAAGACCCATTTAATTTCCCTTTGTTGACTTTATTTTTAACTATTGGTCATTTTCTGACTGTGTTTGGCAGAAAGTGGGGAGCAACAATACATCGTCACAATGAAAGTAGTGCCCCTATTACACTCAGCACCAATTAACCCTCTGATTGGACAATCTCTCAGGTTTCTCTTACTTATTTATTCAATAAGCTTTTCTTTTTTCTATCTCCAACCTTTAATTAGGTGCAATAAATTCTTAATTAGTGAAAAATGTCATAATGCAGTTTATCAATCAATTTATTACCGGGAATTTCAGTCTTTACAGCACTGCTTTGGGACCCTGTAGACGAGCAGCTTGCGGGTAATAACATGTCGTCTGCTAAATAATTTGATAAAAACTAATTGATTGATTGACAGGTTGGCCCTTATTAGTTATGCTAGAGAAGAGAGACCTCAGCTGTTTTAGGAGCAAAGAATGCTAGCTGTGAGAAACTGCCTGTTTAGCAGTTGATGCTTTGCAAAAAGTTTTATCAATAAACCCCACACAGCTCTTCTTCCAGCAGAGTCCTGGATCTGCTTCACCCCTGCTGGGGAGTTCATCCTGAAGCTAGCGTTAGCTTCTCCTTCACTAATCCTCCTGAGTTGGTTTGGAGGCAGAAATTTAACAGCTTCTGTCTGAGTTTCCAGAAGGTGGAGACAACAGACCAGAGCAGCACATTTACAAAACCACCAAAGCTGCACATCAGGACCAAATAACCAGACTAGGAAGACGAGGAACAAATAACTGGTTTTGTTGGAGCTGAATCCTCATGTGGGCATGGTGTTTAGTTCACCTGATAACGCAGCGGCTCCCTACACACACAGCCAGGTGTAAGGTTCCACTTTCTCAGCTACTTCTAAACAATAAAGGAAACGAGAACTCACACAATGTTAAAATTATAACAGTGTAAAGAAACAACTGTGTGTGGAACATGGTTCGCAGGTTTTAGTCTTTATTTGGATATAACATCCTGACGCAATAAAGTATGGGTAGGTAAATAAATGTGAGTTGTGTAAAAAAATAGATGTTTTATCTTGAAAGAGGAAGCTTTGGCCCACCATTTCAGTTGATCAGAAAATTTGGCTCCCGACCAAATCTAGTAGCCAACTGCTGCTGTAGATTATTTTCTACCATTTCATACGGCTTTAACTAACTGATCGTTATTCAGTTGGTTTTTTTTTACTTATGCTATTTATTTGTTCCAGCTTTTTACTCTCGTTGCCATAAAATTCAAATGAGCTTGAATTTAGCATGTTACGCTGCAGTTTCAGTGTCTTTTTGCTGTACTGGGAATAAAATACAGGTTATTATAAGGTTTTATAAATCATTACATTTTGTTTCTATTTTACACTCCGTCCTATCTTTTTGTAAGCAGGGATTGTTTTTTTGTTGTTGTTTTTTTTAATAGTTTTCTTGGAAATTTGTGATTTACGTTTGATTAAAAACTATGAGAGCCACTCAGAGTGCAGACCCACTCACCAAGCAGCTCAAATCCCCCATATTGTGATTTTCACCCTGAGAATCCACAGTGTCTTGGCTTTATTAATATGATTGTTGCATGTTTATTTCTTAACTTGCAGTGATGAAAATTGGGAAATCCGGATTTGTCTTTGATATCATGTAAACATGTTGGGAACGTGTTGTTTTATTGTGGAGTCATATGCATGAATATGGAAAATAGTCCTTAAGGATAAACTTATAATGTATAACTTTGCATGTGACAATAAATTCATCCTTACAATCCTTACAATAAAGATTCCCTAAAAATGTCCAGATCCATGTGATTTTCCAGATCACTGTTAAAATCTAATGGGATTTAAATCAACTGAGTCATTTGAAAACGATAAACTAAATCCCATCACGTTAAACCTGCCAGGAGTGTTGCATAAAGACAAACGGTGAGGACTGGTGAGGTTTTAAAACGAGCACATGGTCCGAAGAAGGTGAAGTTTACAGGAAGTTTGTTTTACCTTAACACCCTCAGCTTGAGCGTGGAGGATGTGTGCAGCGCTACCGGCACTCTGACCACTTCCTGAAGACCTCACACTGGTCACGCTCCCAGAACTCCCAACGCTGCTGCGATCGCCACCTGCAACACACAAACACACACACACAAACACACACATGCAATCACGCAACCACCCAAACATTATGTACACATGTGGTCCATATGGATGTACACGTCCAGCACACAGATGAATGCAAACACACACACACACACACACATACACGCTGGTTTAGCTGGTATCCACGGTAACTCGTAAGAGGTGTGACTCTCCATTGAAATGCACTGGGCAGCGTGTGGTTGAATGGACAGGACGGACAGACAGACGACTGAGTGAGGAATAAAAACGTGTTTTCCTCTCACACACACCTCACACACAACCTCTCGCTCTTTTTGCTTCTCTCCCACATGAAAGCATCCCAACACATTCATCACACACAGACTGTAGACCGATGCAGATGCCTGCAGCCAACACAAGAGGCCGCTGAGTTCAGCTACGTTTCAGATGGAGGGATAAGCAGAACATGGGAAAACTGTCAGGAACAGGTCAAAGAGCATCTGAAAGCCCTCCAACACCATCACCCCACGGCTCAAACAGACCGACGGTGGACAGTGTGCAGACGGATGTCAGATCCTGTTTGGTCAGACCTTAGGGAGTCAGTGGTTGAGGGCTCAGCGCAGCGCGGCTTAGTTACCTGCCACGGGCTTGCGCAGAACCCAGATTTCTTCGTTGGAGCCTCCATGGGGCCCGCTGGATCGGGTGGGGGAACTGTGAGGACTTGCCTCTGAGCCTCGACAACCTTCAACACAGAACACCAGCATTAACTGCTAACCGACCCTGAAGGGGCCTCAGAAAGAGGACTGGCTTCACCGATGATTTAATGCTGATGTTTAGAGCTGCCGTTCTGTCGTGTTGCTTCACTGGGAATGTTTTTCAGCAGCGAGACGTTCTGCTGCGTTAACGGACCTGCTGCTAGCGCCGGAAAACCTGCTTCGTAATGCCACGGCCGTAATGTATGCCAACAAAATGAGCTGAACGCCTTGAATCAAAACTGTGATTTATTGGCAGTAATTTAAATCTGTTTATGAATTTTAACAGTTTAATTTACACATCAGGTGTGTAAAAGAAGAAGCAGAAAATAAACTAAAATAATGCATCTGATTACAGAGATTTCTGATTTTTTTTTAACTCTGCATATGGAAATAGATGTTTTCATGAATAAAAAGCAGCTTTGATGCACATTATAGACAAATAACCTCATTTTAAATACTAAATATAATTTTATTATAATATTTTACATTAAATAATTGAGCTATTTCTCAGATTTATTTCTACTTCTTTTAGTTTCTACAGTTTTTTTATTAGTTGGATGTTTTTTCCATAATGGTTTTATTTGACTTTTTAGAAATATTTTCTTTTAAAACTATTTTACTATCAGGATTTTGATCATTTATGTTGATTTGCAGAATAACTTCATGTGTCTGAAGGTTGTCTTCAGACTAAAAATCACAGATTTCTTTTTTTTTTTAAATATTTTTTTAAGCTTTATATTTTTTACTGAATTAGATTTGTGTTAGAAATTTAATAAAGATATTTTTCTTTATTTCTGTCTATTATTTTTTAGAAATGACATTTTAATGCAAATCTGGTTTTGTAAAGATCTGGAATAATAATCTATATTTTAAATTAATTAAATAACATTTTTTAAAAATAAATTCACAACTTTAATTCTGGATGTTTGAAGCGATTCACCAGCATATGTAAAAAAGCTGTGATGACTGGGACACAATGCAGACATCTGCATGACATTTCAGTTACATCAGAGTTTTTATATCTGAATTGGTTTAGCTGGGTGATCAAACCCAAACAGTGGGAATAAAGACGCTTCTCCACATCTGGAAAATGTGCTTTTTAGAAAGAAAATACGGTAAATTAAATACATTTTAATCTAATTTCCCAGAGACGAAAAGTTTAAAAGTCTGAAACACACATCCCATTTTTTGCCGTCACACACACTTTACCACTCATACACACACACACACACACAGAAATATATATATATATATATATCCATCAAGATATATGAAACATTTATATACTCATAGTACATAAATAAATTAATCAAACAGAAACTTGTGTATATACACATATATGTCATACACATACATATATAATGCATCCAGGGTGTGATTATATATGACAGGATTTTCAGAATGGAGCTGCTGTAGTGCATTTAGAGAGTCATAAACCATTATAACCTTAACAAAGGGCTTATTAATGGTTTATATGTGGAGTAACACACACATGAGAAGTTCCCTTAGTTTTAATGGGTAACGCAGCTCCTTCTCGTGGCCATGTTGCATCTCTGCAAGCAGGAGACACCAAGCAGCGTCTCGGCGTTTTGCATCACTTCCTGCAGAGTCTGACACTTTTTTTCTGCCCCCAAACCAGAACCAGAGGACTGCACTACAATAATCACATAATAATAAATCAATCTACTTTTTCTCAACCTCTTCATTTCTGCTAGTGATCCCAGTGTGGTAATGTGAGGGTTAAAACAACAAAAAAAAACTAATATTAAAAAATTGGCATTTAAAATATTTTTTTCTGGGTTGGGCTTTAACCCTTTTGCAACATAAACCGAGAAGGTGCTGCATTCCCCATTTCTGACCTCCTAATGCATCACAATAAAGTCTAAGAGGGTTAATCTGGAGATAGCAGAATAGTAGCAGAGAAGGCTCCTCGTCACAGATGAGCTCACAGCTCAGTGAATATCTTACCTGTAAAGCATACAGGCTGACATTTCCTAACAATGCAACACCGTCACACTCTGTAACCTGCTAAATTCTGCACGTGATGTGTGATTTTAGCAGCTTTGAGAAAAAAATCCAACACAGAGCAACAATAGATCCAAGAACATATGTTACTGTCAACAATAAATTAGCATTATTCCACATATGCAGCGATGTCAGAAAGTAATCGACTAATTTAAGCATCATTAAAAACTCCCTTTGTAAGAAAGTATTTAAATGTAGGTTTATATCGCATCGTTTCCATCTCTCTCCACTTCATTTTCACTGATGTATCCCGGCTTTTTGGACACAAACCAACAAAAACACAAATATGGGACAAAGGACGGCGAAAGGTGATGCAAACCAATCACAGGACGAGGACGGTTCAGAAAACTGGGAGGATGGAGCTTTGGGATGAGGTGTGTTTAAGGTACTGGCAGGGAAAATAATTAAATGGAGGGAAAAGGGAGGGAAAGAACAAATGGGAAGGAAGAAAATGAATAGCCTAAATATTCATGTAAAAATGCAAATAAAGGAAACCAGCTTTGAAAATAATAATCTACAAATGAATTTTATCCTCAAATCTGATTTTAAGAAGAAACTGAAAACATCCAGAGCTTCTGTTCATGAACCGATGTGACCAGTAACACGTAACGTGTCTCATGCTGGGAAGGGAGTCAAACATCACGCGCTAAAGCTAAATGTTTATTATCTGTGGGAAAAGCTTTTATCTACAGAATATAATCAGTCCCTCCAGGATTTCACGATGTTGCGATTGTAACTGCATACGCAAAGTCCACGAAACAAATGCGCCTTTGTCTAAATTTCGCAACTTTTTCTAAACTTTTCTGAAAAAAAAAACCTATAAATATCTGTTGCTTTTCCATAATTTTTACATTTTAGCGCTTGTGGTTGCACCGGAAATACTCATGCAGGAAACTAGCGAAGAAGAAGTAGCTTACGATGCTTCAGTTGCTACCAGGAGGACGCATTTAGCTGCGGTGACGTCCTTTTTTTGTTTTTGTTTTTTTTGTGTGTTTTTATATTTTTCCTTCTACATGTGAGTATCCAGTATTGTTCCTTTGTAATTCAATTCATAATTTTTTAATTGTTGTAAATGTAAATAAAGTTTGGAAAAAAAAATTTAGCTGCAGTGACGGGAAATTTCCGGAAGGGATTAAAAACCTGTGAAATTTAGTGACAATTTGAATAATCCACATTTAAAAGTGCTGCCAAAAACATTTATGTACAAAAAAAACAAACAGAAAGTGTTTGAATACATAAATAAATAACATAAATAAAATAAAAAAAACATTAATTTAGAGGTGACCATTAAAATGTAATTTTGACCATTTTATTGCACATGGAATATGTGTTAATTAGAAATAAGCATTCATAAAGATGTCTCAGACTAAAGATGAATATGTTGCACAATTACCAGTATTTAATTACCTGTCCGTCTTTTTATTATGTACCCGTACTTAAAATATTCTCCTTATATACAGTAAAAATAAAGCTTTTTCAGTGTATTGTTTACCGAGTTATAATAATACTATATTATAATATAATATTTTGTACTGAGGGTAAGCTTTCAGTATATGAGAAAAAAAGGCTTGATTGCATTTTTCTTTATAACAATAAAGCATATTTGTTTTAATCTTGATTCAATGAACTTCTTTAGTGACGACGTGTTTATGATTTAAAAAAAAATCATCTTTAATATTGGGAAAGCATGTTTTAGGGCTTTCACAGAAATTCGCCATGAAATCCTGAAGGGACTGGTAAATGGGAAATGTTTGCAGGAGGGGTAACTTCCTGTGATGGTGGCAGTTTTCTGGTTTTTAGGGCATCAGGGACAAAAGGATGTTGGTTTTGTCTCACAGACGAGGTCGGGGACGTCGTGGGACTGTTCCAGATGCATAATTATTGTGTGACTGGTCGGACATATGAGGTGTTTAAAGCAGAGAAGCGGGAGAAGGAACGCTGCTGCTTCTAAATTTGCACGCATGTGAGATAAACAGGTATACCAAGGTCTGGGTGAATACTCGATTCTGATTGGTTGTTAGGTGTCCTTTATTTTCAGGTAACGGACACCTGTAAAGACGTTCTGGTCAAATAACGTTATTGTTTTTAAGGACTTCACTGGCGGTAAACAGTAAACATAAATGTAATAATGATTGATTTAATATGTGTTTCTTTAGTAAATGATGCATTAAGCAGGATAAAGTGTCCATTATCTGAAAATAAACGTTCGGATGATGGAAACCTGGAGGAGCATCATTCCTTCCCTAAAGAACAGCTGATCAAGTGTAAAAAACACGTGGCGTTTAAAGACACGGGCACGCCGTGCACAGGATGTGGGGGGGGGGGGGGGGGGGGGGGGGGGGGGGGGGGGGGGGGGGGGGGGGGGGGGGGGGGGGGGGGGGGGG
>JBAMIG010000022.1:4764927-4774927 GCA_037177335.1 Kiunga ballochi
TGGATTTATAACAGAAGGAAATGGGTCAAACTGGGTTTATAACAGAGAGAAATGGGTCAAACTGGATTTATAACAGAGGGAAATGGGTCAAACTGGATTTATAACAGAAGGAAATGGGTCAAACTGGGTTTATAACAGAGAGAAATGGGTCAAACTGGATTTATAACAGAAGGAAATGGGTCAAACTGGATTTATAACAGAAGGAAATGGGTCAAACTGGGATTATAACAGAGAGAAATGGGTCAAACTGGATTTATAACAGAAGGAAATGGGTCAAACTGGGTTTATAACAGAGGGAAATGGGTCAAACTGGGTTTATAACAGAGAGAAATGGGTCAAACTGGGTTTAAAACAGAGGAAAATGGGTCAAACTGGGTTTATAACAGAGGGGAATGGGTAAAAATGGGGTTATAACAGAGGGGAATGGTGTACTGTGCAGAGGTAATGCAGAGGTTGGATGGTCCTGGTAGTATAATCCTTGTTTGCATCTGGATGAAAACCTCTGTCTGAATGAAAGTTTACCTTTCCGTGTCTGATGTTGGTAACAAACAGATAAAGTAAACTCAGTGTAAAATGATGGATGTCTCTGTTTTATGCAGTTACTCAGTGTTTAGCAACACCACGAAGGGAAATAAGTTAGTAGCTTTTTATTACCACTGACTGATAGAGACACGTCTTCTTCTTCAGGTGCTTTTTATGTGGTGGTTTCTGCTCCGGTTTGTACAACTCAACACAACAATTTCCGCTAGTATTTTCTACGCCGCGTAATGCTAATCCCTTTGAGAAGTAAATTACATAACAAACGCAGGACACAGATGGTCTGTCTGTGTTTCCATATTCTGCATAAACGAGCCTGCAGGCTTTTTCTTCCTATTTTCCATGTATATGAAATATCTAACATTATAATCATGATTTGTGACTTCCTGTTTGTTTACAGCAGGTACAGTATCACTGGATCTTTCCTGTCCCGCCCCCAGATGGTCCAGATTGTTGTCCCTCCAGTTCTGGTTCTGGTGGAGGTTTTCCTCTTCATCTTGTGGAGCTCAGAAGGGAAGATTTAATCAATGAAAAGACTAAATAAAAACTGCTTTTTTATTATTTAATAGGAACATGGTTTATGTGGTTATTGACTAGGTTAGTGAGGCTCATATAACCGACTGCTTTAAAGGAACTATCGTTGGGAAACGATGAAATAGACTAAAGGTAGCTCATCCATGGTAGTCAGTACGGTGAGCGATCACCACTCACCACGTCGTAGTGGCCATGTTGTGCCGACAGGTGAAGAGGAATCTGCCCCTCATCTGATTGTCCGTTCACAGAGGAGCCTGACTTCAGCAGCATCTTCATAGGCTCCGCCTTCCCCTGCCAGGCGGCGTAGTGCAGCGGCCGCATACCTGCAGCAGCGAGACACATGAGGTCAGAGTGTGTGTTACATGTGTGTGTGTGTGTGTGTGTGTGTGTGTGTGTGTGTGCGTGTGTGTGCGTGCTCCTTACCTTTCTGGTCTCTGATGTCAACAGCAGCCTGGGACTCCAGCAGCAGAGAGATGAGCTCCAGATTCCCATTAAGGGCCGCATGATGCAGTGGAGAAAACCTGTAATGCACACACACACACACACAAACACACACACACACACAGAGCGGTCATATTTCTGGCATGTGACATCATCAAGGTTGTGTCGTGTCAACCCTACCACGAGTTCCCATCATGTTACATTTCTTGTGAAAGATGGATCAAAGGAGAAATCTCTTTCTAAGCTGATGGTTCAGACTGAACTTTTTATATGAGTGAGATTAAAAGTTATTATTGATGAGTGAAATAAATATTTATATGATATAACCAGAGTTTATTTCTGTGAATTTTCATGGGAAATATGTTCAAACTCAGAACCAAACTCAAACTGGAGGAACCATTAAGGTCAGAGTGGTTATACAGAGAAAACAGCAACATGAAAATACTTTTCACTCCACTTCTGTCAGCATCTCTGGTTCTGGGAGGAAATATTTACCATCTGAGGATGATCATTGCTCCTCCAGCAGGAATGAAAGTAACGATTCTGTTATGATGCATCGTCTCATAATAATAATAATAATAATAATAGTAATGTACCAGAAGCATGTGGGGGTCAAGAACGCCGAAGCCTTACATAATGAAGGTTTGGGAGGCATATATATATATATATATATATATATATATATATATATGCAGTCTGGAAGAACACAAAATGGAAGAACCATCATGGGAGGAAAAACCCCTGCATGGGATGTACCACCGGCAGATCACCGAAGTGGCCAATAGACACAAGTCCTATCAGTGGCTGAAGAGGTGGAGAGGGCAGGACTGAAGGACAGTACAGAGGCACTAATCATGGCAGCACAGGAGCAAGCCCTGAGCACCACAGCGGTCGAGGCCCAGATCTACCATACCGGACAGGACCCCAGGTGCAGACTGGCAGGTAAAGAATACATTGAGCGCCATAACAAAGTAGCCGGCATCGTATACAGAAACATCTGTACAGAATATGGACTGGAGACCCCTAAGTCCCGGTGGGAAACACCCCACATTGTTTGAGTAATGTTGGTTTAGATCATTTAAATATTCTGCGTCCCTTCCAGGGCGTACCCAGCCACCCGCTCAAAATGCTGCTGGGATGCTCCAGCCACCCCCGACCCTGAATTAGATAAGCAGTTAAATGGATGGATGTGTTATCTTTTATGAGTTTGGATTCAACGCCATATGAGGAAACAGCACAGATAAATAATCCATCCATCCATTATCTACCGCTTTGTCCCTATCGGGGTCGTGGGGGGGCTGGAGCCTATCCCAGCAGTCAACGGGCGAGAGCAGATAAATAATGACAGGTATAATTAGGAATAAAAACTAAATCTCTATCCAATAAAGATTATAATGCGAAATGTGTTCATTAAGCTTAGCAATCTGACCCTCATTTTAAAAAAACTCACTTCAAAGCCGTCACTCTGACGTGAAACACCATCAATTACAATAAACCCAATGAATTAATGAGTAAACCTATAAAAACAAAGTTAAAACTGAATGACTGAACCATGGATAAGAAGCAATACGCAGACAAATGTAAATCAGCTCGTGTAGAGTCTGCTCCACATTCACAGGTCAGTGAAGGCAGCGAAGCTTTGCATGACAAATGGATTTAACAGCTGAGGATTAGTGATCTAACATGTATCTTAACTGCAGAGCTGCAAAATAGAGCAAAGTGGGAGAGAGGAAACCGGGGGGTCTGTACAGCATGTGGAAGAAAAGACGGATTGTTTTATGCAGAGAATCCAGCGATTGTGTGTTTGAGGCCAGAGGCCATGTGGTGAGTGGATGAGCCTGATACATCAGCTGTGATGGATCAGCAACAGCATGAGGAAGAGGAGGCAGCATTTCCTGAAGCAGACACAGTCGAGTCATTTTAACACACATGGGGTCTGCTTGCTCTTTCCCAGACCACGGTCACATGACACATTTCATCCTCATAACATCCAGCAGCAGGGTTTATTGGCTGTAGGAGGATAAGCCGAGATAAATAAACAGTTTGCAAATCGTGCTCAGTAAACACAGACATGTCTTTGTCTTTATATCAAAGTTTCACTGAGGATCTTTACTTTGGCCCCACATCTGTGGAGCTGTTAGTGACTGAATAAAGAGATGTTTTCTCAGGTGGATGCTGGAAAAAAGAGCCCTAAGTGTTACAAATGGAGCCAAACTAGAGAACCGGGTCTGCAGTTCTGACACCAGCAGTCAGCAGGAAGGTTCTTTCAACTATACAAACAAAAAATAAACAAATAAAAACAAGTTGAGAAGTTTTCCAAAACAAAATGGAAAAGTTTCAACTTTAGTAACAGGTTAATACAGCAGCAAATACAGAGGACGTGTTAGAGTGTGAGGTCATGAGTGATGTCATGCTTGATGTCATGTGTGATGTTATAGTGATGTCATGAATGATGTCATTTGTGATGTTGTGTGTGATGTCATTTATGATGTCGGGTGTGATGTCATACGTAATGAGTGTTATGTGTAATGTCATGCGTGATGTCATGTGTGATGCTATGTGTGATGCCAGGTGTGATGTCATGTTTGATGTAATGCGTGATGTTATGCGTGATGTCATGAGTAAAATCTTGCGTGATGTCATCTGTGATGTCATGCAACATCATGCGTGATGTTATGTGTGATGTCATGCGTGATGTTATGCGTGATGTTATGCGTGATGTTATGTGTGATGTCATGCGTAATATGTTATGCGTGATGTTGTCTGTGATGTCATGTGAGATGTTATGTGAGATGTTATGCGAGATGTCATGCGTGATGTTGTTAATGATGTTATGCGTGATGTTATGCGTGATGTTATGCGTGATGTTGTTGGTGATGTTATGTGTGATGTCATGCGTAATATGTTGTGTGATGTCATGTGTAATGTCATGCGATGTCATGTGTGATGTCGTGTGTGATGTCATGTGTAATGTCATGTGATGTCATGCGATGTCATGTGTGATGTCGTGTGTGATGTCATGTGTGATGTCATGTGTGATGTTATGTGTGATGTCATGCTACAATGTAAATAATTTCTGATGTTCCTAAAACATAACCCCGTCACTCTGTCATATCTTCCATAACATGTTTCTGTGTTTAAGCACGGCTGGGCTCCACGTTCCAAAGCAAACTGGCTTTTGCTTCATTTCAGCCAAACTGGATTTATTTTACAGGAATAAAATTCCCAGTTTGCATAAAGTTCACAACATCAGCACAAAAATGTTGACCTTCATCATCCCCTTTTACCCTCTGGTAGAGGACTCGGCTCACCTGTAGAGCTACATGCTTTAAACGCTCTTTTGTTCCAACCTTTATCAAACTGCTGAATGCTACATCTATGTGAAACATTGAACCTTCTAATCTTAACAGTAGCAACCTTTTTTATTTTACATGTTAAACATGTGTAAAAACATATATGTAGGTGTGTATATGTATATTTCTTGATGTATTAGCCTGAATATCATTGTTAATGTTGCATGTGGCAGCAACAACTCTTTAATAGCACTGAGTCCAGGACAAGTTTCCCCCAGGGGACAGTAAAGTTTATTCGTTATCTGGGTTATCTTGACAGCTTTGAACTCACTGCACATGTGCCATTTATACGACGGCTTCCTCACCTGCTTTCCTCTCCAGCGTTACACGGGAATCCCGTTACACACTGAGTGAAACATCTGAGTGTGGGGTGCATGTATGGGGTGAGGAGGTGAAGGGAAGCCCTCTCCTTTGTCAAGTTGTAAAATGTGACATGCAATATTTATACCATCCTCTCTTCTCTCTCTACATCTCCTCAGATCAGTGACTGTTTGCCTTTACGTTCTCCATAACTGATTCATCTAACATTAAAATGCAACAGAGAAATTAGTGTTCATGTCCAGGCTTCATTGCAGATAGTGGAATCACTGATTCAGGTTTGGTTAATCTATTTTTCTTTTATAAAATCACTTTGAAACAACCTTTATATCTTTTAAGATGCTTGTTTATCGCATCTCACTCCTAAGCAACTCTTCTGTGTCTGTATTTCTGTATAAACTCTGTTCATATCTAAAACTTCCCCGATGTGTAGCACACACCTCCAGCTTATCTGCAGGCTTTATGCAGGTCCTCCTCACTTGCAACGCTTTCATACATGCATTCATACGCAGACGCACAAGAGCAAACCCATTTTTAGCAATGAGCGAATTCTCCTGCATCCAAGGCTTTCCACAGAGCACAGACTGAACGGAGTCGTTCCCGTTCTGTCTCCCATCAGTCGGGTGTAGTTTCGACATGGACATGTTAATGTTGGTGTGTTTGTGTCTGGATGTGTGTGTGCTCACACAGTGTAATCACACCTGCCCTCTGCCTCCAGTTTTAGCTTTATAACATTCACACACACAGTGCTGTGAAAAATCCTTCAAAATGATGACATAATCATGTATTTCTCTATGCATATATGTAATATGTAGCATGTCACATGTTGATGGATCGAGCCTCGGGGCGGACGGCACCATTCAAAGAAATGTTTGCTAGATTGATTCCTCTGTATCCACTTGGTGCATTGTTGCTGTCAGATCTCCAGTCTCTAATAAAACGTTGCTTTTAAATTAAACAATTAAGCAAATAGTTTTAGAGTAAATAAAGAGAAATGATGCTCTAAATGGATTTTTCTATTTGTTAGGTCTCAAGTGATTTTCCTTATGCGTCGTCATTTCTTTGTCATGTAGTGTCAGCTAAATGCTTTTATAGTTGTGATTGCACTAGAACCGGACCTCCTGCTTAGGGAAACAGCTGCAAAACACATTGTGCACTGATTCAGCCAGATTTATGAGGTCATCGCTTTGGAAAGCTTATCAGCAGATGAACAGGAACGGGAGATTCTCATCATGATGAGGTAGAACAGGAGGTTCTGGCCACTGGTTCTGTAACTTTTAGCCTGCTTGAATTCACGTGCTTTGATAATGGACAAAGCCTTTAAAAAAAACGAGTGCGTACATACTGAGACAGAGTAAAATAATAGAATAGAATAGAATAGAATCGCCTTGTTTCTTGTCCTTGTACAGAGTACAACTAAATCTGTTCCACCTCAGCATGATGAGAATCTCCCGTTCCACTTTAACGTAATGAGAATCTCCCATTCCACCTCATCGGGATGAGAATCTCCCGTTCCACCTCATCAGGATGAGAATCTCCCATTCCACCTCATCAGGATGAGAATCTCCCGTTCCACCTCATCGGGATGAGAATCTCCCGTTCCACCTCATCGGGATGAGAATCTCCCGTTCCACCTCATCGGGATGAGAAACTCCCGTTCCACCTCATCGCGATGAGAATCTCCCATTCCACCTCATCAGGATGAGAATCTCCCGTTCCACCTCATCAGGATGAGAATCTCCCGTTCCACCTCATCAGGATGAGAATCTCCCATTCCACCTCATCAGGATGAGAATCTCCCGTTCCACCTCATCGGGATGAGAATCTCCCGTTCCACCTCATCAGGATGAGAATCTCCCATTCCACCTCATCAGGATGAGAATCTCCCATTCCACCTCATCGGGATGAGAATCTCCCATTCCACCTCATCGGGATGAGAATCTCCCGTTCCACCTCATTGTGATGAGAACTTTTTTATGAAAATGCAGCTACTGTCTCGTTAAATATTGACATAGAGCATTGTCCCGTTGAACGCTTTATCAGAAAATGCTACACTGCTCAATAGGCAATGGACATAGTCAGCGACAATACTCAGGTAAGCGATGGTGGTTAAACCCGGTTTGGACAACATGGATCACACAGCATACCTTGGTTCTACATCCAACCCATATACATTATGTTTGTAGACACAATGATTTTATATTGACTGCTGTTAAATAGGATTAGGGTAAGGTACTAAATGCACTTGAAAGTAGTTGAACTTGCAACTCTTTATTACCTTCTGGTGGATGACTTGCATAACAACCATGACCACATAAGAAATGTTCCTCCTCTATATTTAAAATGTTTGATTGAGACAAAATGATGGGACAAGTTCAATGTCTTCAGACACAACTTCTAAAAGTGTTTTTAGGCTAATGTAGCTAGCTACTGTAGCTAGCTAATGTAGGTAGTTAATGTACCTAGCTAATATAGCTGGCTAATGTAGGTAGTTAATGTACCTAGCTAATATAGCTGGCTAATGTAGGTAGTTAATGTATCTAGCTAATATAGCTAGCTAATGTATCTAGCTAATGTAGCTAGCTAATGTAGGTAGTTAATGTTGCAAGCCACAGCTTTGCTTAGCATAAAGTTAGAGTATAAATCCCACCATGACCCAATGTTTCATAAAATATCAAGTTATTTACACATCAGGAGTACCCATCTACTGCTTTTTGTTGTAAAGGAGAAGAACCACAATTTTTAACAGCTAACTAAAACACCTTATGCTAATCCAACAACTTCAGCTAAACCAAGACACACAGTACAAAGTGGGACAAGAACATATGTCCCACAACATAATACCACCAGCAGTCTGAAGCATTGATCCAAGGCAGGATGGATGCATGCAACCATGATATTTCTATCTAATTCTGATGCTACCATGTGAATATGTAGCTGGAATGATGACTCATCAGACCAGCAACAACAAGACATGTTGGAGCAGAGATGTTTTTCTTCTTCTTTGTAAACCTTAGACACAGTTTAGTGTAAAAAAACAAATAAACCAGTAAACACTCAGACCAGCAACCATGTTTACAGTCAAACATCTCATCCTGATGCTCAGTTTGAGCTGAAGCAAGTTGTTGTGATCATGACACAGGTATCTGGGTTTTTCAGTGAAGTGGTGGATGAATGAATAAACATAAAAAAAACCTTCAAAAACATGTCTGTAAGTGTGAATGTATAATATTTTTATGCATGCAGAGTGCAGGGCCTATAAATTAATAGGCCAGGTCAGTTTATTTATCACAGATTAGCCTGAAGGAGCTTTACAGTCTGTAAAGGGCACATCACCTCTGTTCTCTGACCTGTGATTTGCTTAAACCTCTCATCCAAGCAGCAGATTTACAGCATGGACAATAAAAATATATAAAATGAGCCAATTCCAATGAGAGGTGGGCTACACCCTGGACAGGTTGTGTGTCCGCTCATATCAGTGAATATCTATATAACACTGAATAACTATTTCTACAGTCTGGTACCCTGCCTGTTGATCACTGGGATAGGCTCCAGCCTCCCTGTGATCCTAAATGGGTTGAAGGGAAAATGAATGAGCAGCAGCTATCATATGAGGAGGCACGAATCTGTAACACTTAAATAAAATCATACCATTAATACTCTCACAACGTCCCCGATAAACACTTTTCCAGTCTGTAGCTAAGTGTTATGAGGGCTAATCCTTCAGTGTTTAATACCATGGAGACCAAGGTAAAAGTACCCCGATAAGCAACCCATATGAGGGACATAGAGAGCTAAAAGACAAGAACATGACTGAACATGGAGGAAAGATTAGCTACTCACCCGTCAGTATCCTGGAAGTTGACATTCACTTTCTTCGCAGAGCCGAGGAGTTCTGAAACAAACGAAACAAACCATCAGTGAAGTCCTCTGAGTAACACTGAAAACAATATGAATATGTAATATGAAAACAGAGGTCATTCACTGAATACGAGTCATATTACAGTCACATGTACGCATCACTTCCTGTCGTTTAAGCCCCCGTGGTCATAACATTTACGCGTCATTCAAAACAATGACGTCATTCAGGCTAATGACGGATTTAAATGTAAAAAACAGGCTGAACTGGAAAAGCACATGTGAGACCAGTCCTGCACTAATCAGCTCATTTCTGCCATTTTTGTTCAGTTATAAGCATTCATACTGAAACGCATCTGGCAACGATAACAAATCATTCATACATGGAGCCTTTAGGCTCACAATCCTGCAGGTTTTCCATGTATCCCTGGTTCAACACAGCAGACTCAATTACCCATCACTACTCTGAACCTGACTGAGTTCATTTAATGGACGTCAGGTGTGTTGGAGCGGCCCTCGAGGACAGACTTTGGACACCCCTGACGTAACGGATGAAGAAGACAAACATAAGAAGAGCACAGATGATGCAAATTAGGATTGCATGCTGCTAAACTGGGAGCAGCTCTGGACCCGTCAGACCACCGTTCAGCAGATTTTAGATTATTTCTGTCAAGTTCTGCACAAGCTATTGTGCATTGTGTTGCAGCAGGGAAACATCTACAGCATGCAGGACACTAACCCTAGCTGGAGTTGCTGCCTTGTAACCGAAGCATCTAGAAATCAGATGTCAGATAAACTTGTCTCAGTCTCACAGAGGCTTGTTTGTTTGTGGACTTCATCAGATCTCCTGCTCGTTGCCTTCTGGCATCAGTCATTTTATTAAAAATGTCCGCTTGTCTCCTGCCTCTGAGTCCAGTCGCACCATGCTGTGACATTTACAGCCTCAGGAGTCACTTTAA
>JBAMIG010000022.1:4791789-4803493 GCA_037177335.1 Kiunga ballochi
TGGTAAGTTTACTATAAATGTCAACGTATCAGATTCACCACATTGATTACCTGGAAATCCACGACCTTATTTGGCAGCAAATACTGTGATGTAATAGATAAAAAACATAATAGAGAGTAGAGAAAATTAAACAAACTGAAAAATATGGACACAAAGAATATAAAGATATATGCACTGCATCATTTTCTGCATTCCTAAACACTTATAAGTGCACAGAAACATGTTTTAAGGACTAAAAAAGTTAATTCTGTGTGATATGCCCCCTTTAAGCATCTTCATATTTGCTTCTATGTAAGACATTTCACCACAATTAAAAAAATCATCAGCGTTCGGCTTAAAAATACCGTATGCAATAAACTCCTCTGGCCCCTTTGGTAGTCATGAGCAAGTGCAATAGACATTTTCACTTGGTATTTTATGAAAAGGGTCTATAAAAACCGGCAGGACTCTTAAACCATAAGGGCTATCTGACTACTTTTAGTGTCGCAGTAAAAGGAACATTCGTGAAATTAGATTTCAGTAGGTTTGTGATAATAGAGATGGCAGGTAGCACAAACGTTTCAGGCTTGCCTAAACCAAAGCAAACAGACACTGTGGACTGATTGGTTTTCCTTCCTAATTCAACAGGCTGATCATTTGACTGATTGCCTCCTGCTCTGGGCCCAGACCCATTCTCCAGTTGGTGCCAAACTGTCTGCTTTTATTGTGGACAAGGACCTTTTCAGTCTTGGACTGGATGAGATGCATTTCTTAGCTGTTTTTTTTTCCATCAGTCATCAAGTCATGCCCTGTGGTGCCAACTTCTCAGGAGGATCACTAACTTTAAAGGGACTGACAACTCAGTCCATGAGTAATTCAGACCAACCCACACATAGAATCAGCATTCATAAGTAGACCAATAAAACTATGATCAATTGTTGTGCCAAACAAAAAGTCTTGACCGACACAGCTGTAGCTTTAAACCTCTGACAAATTATACTTTAACAGGTGAACATAATCTCCTCGACTCTTCAACATTACAGATGGTGCAAAACGCCACCATCTTTTACATGGACGAACTCGGGTTATACGTGTTTTACGTTTAAAGACAGGAACGTTTCACAATCACAGCTCCAGTTTGAATAGTCCAAACAATATTCAGAACATGGAGTGAGAGCCTTTTGTGAAGGGGGACATTTTTTACTGCTGCACTACTAAACATGCAGCAGAGCAGCTATGTTGCTGGAGATGCTGTGAAAATGAACAGCGTTTAGAAAAAAGAAGATAAAATCTCAGATGTGGACCAAACAACTATTACTGTACAATTTACATGTCACATGACAACAGGATAGTCTGTTCTTAGTTAATTTACTGTAAAAGACGTATGTCTCCACATTTACATAACGTCCTCGTGAGTTGTTGTCTAGTCAGAACTGTGTCTCCATTATGCAAGATAAACAAGTTCACATTCACATGCACAAACAGTCACTCTAAAAATGAGACAGAACCAACTTCAAACCACAGTTTCCACTCTGTTCCCCAAAAGCCATCAAATTACTGTTTTCCAGGCAGATTTCCACTCCAATAACAAACACACACACACACACAAACTGGTTGGCGTATGTGTTTTCTGTGAACACACACTCAAACATGCAGAAACCATATTAATACTACAATACTAGTAATATGTTGCTTTTAAACAAATACCAACATAAGAAACAACTAGAAACGCATATATGGAGGTGACACTGTACAGTCAACACCTGGAGGACATTTTAGTCACCGGATGTCTTTATGTTTTCTTTTTAACTTCTATCACTGAAGCCACATGTTTGTCATTGAGCAAGACGACAGGGAGGGAGGATCGAAGTAGGCCAAAGGGAGAATTGGTTGAGGGATGAAAGAGTCTAAATGATGAAGAGGAAGAAGAGTAAAGATAGGACTAAACAAAAACACAACAAAAAGGGTCTTACATGCAACTATCTTAATAAGAATGCTGCAGACATCAGCTCCACTAGAGTATATAAAATGTTTGAGACAAATTAGTGAGACAAGTTCAATGTCTTCAGACACAACTTAGATAAGTGTTTTAAAGTTAGCTAATTTAGCTAGCTAATATATCTAGCTTATGTAGCTAGCTAATGTATCTAGCTAATGTAGCTATCCACAGTTTTGTTTAGTATGAAATTAGAGTGAAAATCCCACCATGACCCAATGTTTCATAAAATATAAAGTTATTTACACATCAGGAGTACTCATCTCCGTCTTCGTGCTGGGAAGGAGAAGAACCACAATTCTTTATTAGCCAACTAAAACGCCTCATGCTAAACCAACAACTGTAGCTAAACCATGCCACACAGTACAAAGTGGCCAAAATTGGGACAAGAACATATGTCCCACACCATTATACAACCAGCAGTCTTAAGCATTGATCCAAGGCATGTAGAATCTATGTGGTAATCTGCTTCATGGCTGGACATGTTGAAACCAGTGTATATTTGATTTCCAGTTTTCTTTCCATCATAACCAGTCTGTGAGTCCTCCCTTGACCTCTGATTCTCTGTAAACCCCAGAGATGGTCGTGTGTAAAAATCTTAGTAGATCAGCAGTTTATGAGATACTTGGATGAACAACCATGCCACGTTCAAAGTCACACGAATCCCTTTCCTTCCTTATTCAGTTTGAACTTCAGACTGAATAACCTGACCAGATCACTGCACCACTGAGGTCCTGCAGACACATTAAATTGCAAACAGTGGTTTTACTAAAACTGCAGAGTTAATAATATTCAGCAATGTCATCCCACTTAAGTTCAAGCTGTTTTGCACACTGGTTTATAATTAAAGTTTACTCTAGAACTAATAAGATCTGATCAGTATTTAATCCTTTCGATGTTGTGACAAGTCAAAGTGTCTGATGTGGATAATGGGCTGCAATGATGCAACCAGATCTACTTCCGATTTGTGGGAATTATGTACCAAACAAGTACCACTAGTTTAAAACATATGCATACATTGTAGCATGATCTTTATGGGATTGTTGAAGGTAGCTTTGTCCAGTGACGAAGTGTACATCATGGAGGACATGGCATCATGCTGTGATGCCTGAGGTGAAAATAAAATGGAGGTAAAATTCGTCACAAGGGAGGCAGTGATCTTGGTCAGGGACGAGCCACCACAGTATTAGTAACCAGTGTTTGTGCTGCAGTGTTTAGCACAAGAAAAAGCTCCCTCTTAATTTGTCCATGCTCAATTAGTCAATGCTTATATGTTCAATCCTGACTCTCCCACTGTGGTCTTCTTCCTCTCCGGCCTTCTATCATACCCCAACAGCGTGACCTATAGTGGAAAATTCTGATTACTTGCTACATTTGGACCAGAGAGGAGTAGAGAAACTGAGGTATATAACGAGATGGAGATACGAAGATGCAGATGGATTCAGTTTATATATGTATGTATATAAATCTATGTAACTTTCACATTGAGCAATTGCCCTTGGGGCGCTAATAAAGCAGGACACGGTATAGTGTGTAGGATAATCAGTAAATCTGCTATATGCACAAGGACGAGGAGAGTCCCAGTTTCACTTTGACCTCTATCTGCCTGTCTATCTTCATTCTCCCTGATGACACCACACACACATTGAAGCTCAAGAGGGGCGCTTGGTGCCGGGGAGCGGCATTTTCCCAGCAGCCTCTCTGGGCATGACTCACAATGCAAACTCCCCTGCACAAAACCACCTCCTCTCTCCTTACCTATCAAAGATTCCCAGCTCTCTAATCATTCGTTACGCTCTCTCCATTCTCTGACTCGCTCATCTTGTCTTTCTTTATCTGCTTTCTAATCCTTTCTTCCCTCTTCCAGCGCTGCTTTGTGATCTTCCTCTGTACCCCTTTCAATTCCATCAGTCTGTTTCACTATCATCCTCTTATTCCATCCCAACTGGCCTTTTCTCTCTTGCTCACCTCTTGGGCATTCCTCTCAGCCATCCTCTTGCTCCCTGTCCGAGCAGCAACGTTATCTCTCACATTCAGGCTGGAAACTGACTCTGGAAAGCAGCCAGGATGTAAACTGTGCTGCCAGCACCATTACTACCACTATCACCCACAACTACACGTCATAAGAACATGTACACAACGTGCCAAATCCGATAAACAAATAATGCAAACATCACTCAGGATCCAAGTGTGGACATACGCACTGCTCATTTCCCATTCTAGTTTATATCTGTTTACCCAGTTTATATCTGACTGAAATAACAGTTATTAGATGTTATTATGCTAACATTAGCAATGTGCTAATGTTAGCATGTTAGCCAACGTTATGATATTGTGGATCCAAATTAACTATAATCCTGAATATAAATTACTTTTTGCCAAATCGTCTTTTTTTCAAATATGCAAAAACCCATAAAGAAAAGCTCATTAACCATAGTAGTAAAAATACCATGACAAAAATGCTCTACAAATAGCAAGTGTAAGAAATCTGCCTTTTAGATTATAAGTCAGTATGGACTTAAGATTGTTATAACGTAAGGTCATTGTCAGATCTATGATAATTTGCAAAGTTGCATTTAAAGTTGTGTAAATAAAAGTAATTCAAGGAATTTCTAAAAAAAACTGGCTAAATTTGCAATAATTTCAATAAATTGTGACAAAGCTATAACTAAATGAACACTCCTACAATAATTCTTCACAATAAACCAATATAGAGTGAAAGTAGTTTGATGTTCAATAGTTAATTTATCTAAAAATTGGGTGGTTTATTTAAAGTATGCCCCAATCCTAATGCAACAAGTCAAATTTAGTTCAGGGGTGTAAAAAGGTACATATCAACCAAGTGACGAGACTGTTCAAGAACACAATTGCTTTCAAGTACTTTCCTTATGACCACCTGCTTTCTTTTTGAAAAAAAATATATTTCAAAACTATTTGCTAGTGAGAGCCTTCTGCAAAACTTGGTTAAAAGCCTCTGGGTTGATCCTTTATTTAAATTAGGTACATTGGAGAAGGGAAATATTATATTATATATAATATATATATATATATATATATATATATATATATTATGTCAATTCCTGAAAGCTGAAATCTGCTGAAAATTAAAATAGTTAATACTAGAAGTAGTGCTAGCTATAACTGTTCTAATAGTCACTTATAGTTAGCATATTAGTTTCAGTTGGTACAGTTGAAGAGTAGCCAAGTCAGCATGACATGTTAATGGCTCTATTAAGTACTGGTGTACTAGGCTAACTAATTCTGACCTCTGATTCTCTGTTTTGAAAGTACCCTAGTTAGCAGGGCATATTAGCAACTATAGCTAGAAACACAGTGCTAGTAGCACTGGCTAATTCAGATTTAAAAGTAGCATAGTTGAAAAGACATGTTAAAGGCTTTAGTTAATACTGCATGGCTAGTAATTGCAGCTCATACTTGATGCGATGTAGGTTGAGAAAGGTATACATGATAAGTGGGAAAAGTTTTTGTTTAAATAAATTACTTGGCATACATCAGAATAGTCCAACTCGAGTACATCGCTACCAGTAATCGCACAACGTCCAGTGTTTCATTTGAGACAGCACTTACCCACGGTAGTGCACGCTATTTAAAAAAGTGCACAGTATGCACTACGCACTACAATACTGAGACACACTCAAATACTTAGTATGATAATAACTCCAACTAGTACTGTACTCGTAGTGTTTTGAAAGTAGCATAATTAAGCAAGACGTGATCATTGCTCTAGCTGTGCTAGTAGTAGCTAGTACTGTAGTGCTAGTAGTAGCTAGTACTGTAGAGCTAGTAGTAGCTACTTCTGTAGTGTTAGTAGTAGCTAGTTCTGTGGTGCTAGTAGTAGCTAGTACTGTAGAGCTAGTAGTAGCTAGTTCTGTAGTGCTAGTAGTAGCAAGTACTGTAGGGCTAGTAGTAGCTAGTACTGCTGGGCTAGTAGTAGCTGGTGCTACAATCTGCTTTATTCCTGTGGATATTTAATACCAGTCAATCCAAATTACGCTGAATTTAAATGTATTTATTTGTTCATTAAGTCACATCTAAACAGAGGAGTTATTAAAAATATTCAACCCCTCCCAGTTGTGATAAAGGTAAACTCAAAATGACAAATGGGAGCGGTGATCTATGAAAACATTTCAAATGGACACGTTTTTACGTATCATCGCTGCAGGGCACAGATATGTCCAAAAATAATTAGTCCTATCGGTCACCCTTTATGTCCTAAAGAAGAGACAATGAAATATGATTATAATGTAAAAAAAACATCACAAAATTTGCTGACGTTATGTCCAGTTTTTGCATAAACAACTGTTTTTTTTCACACAAAGCAGTTTGTGTTTGTTAAAAACAAAAGTGGCCACGCAACAGCAGGAGGCAGATTATATAAACACAAAGGAGCAATATTTAAGCTGAATATCACACCAAAAATGTCTTGGTTTTAAAAATGCATCTCAAAATCTAAAACTAAGAGTGTTAAAATAAACAACATGTGATTCACGAGGATGAGAGCTTTGATGTGCAGGACGCTGCACCCTTCTCATCATAAATGCCAGGTTTCTAACGGAGAACACCCAGGCACCAGGCTCACCCTGTGGGCGTGATACGTGCACCGACATCCTGCCATGGATCTACTCCAGTTGTGTACTGGCACACACACTGGGCTATTTCTGTCCGTCTGCTGGGAAACAAGGGCTCAAATGGATAGATGAAGATTGAGGGAGAAGGAAGGAAGGAGGCAATGAAAGAGGATCTGAAGAATAAACAGCAGCAGATATGATGTAAGGTTTCCTATCCTGCACTGAAGCTGCGTCTTACTGCATTAACAAGCCAAATCTGAACAATTATAAATGGTTTGCAGACCTAAAAAAGACAAAATGACATTAAAAAAGAGAAGCGGGACAGATCTGTTACGTTACCAATGAAAACTTTGTTTTTGTGGACATTTTGGACGGAAAAGCAGCGAAAAGAATTTCGTATTTAAAGCATTTACCTAAACTGCTGTTCAAACAGATGTTGCATTCATGCTAGTGGCAGGAGGCGATACACAGACAGGCACTTTTCAAGAGGCTGAGCTATCCATGGACTCGCACATTAAAACAGCGAAAGTTGCATAGCTGGTAACCAGCAAAGGAACAAACCAGAGAAGAAGAAGAGAAACGGGAGGAGGAGGATGCAGAAACTGCTACACAAACAAAGACGCTGCAGATGTGTTCAAAACAAAAGAAAACTGGATTTTTTCTGCTACTTCTTTTGTAGCTTTATATGAATCTTTTATATCATATAAAGTCTGATCCCGGTCCTCGTCATGCACATCTAAAACACCTCCACCAAAAACAAACACATTATTTAAACTGTTTTGGGTTGAATTGTAGATTGTGTTCAGGAGGTTTGTGCGGCCTCGAGACGACGTGATGGGCTGAACGGGAGAGTACTGGGGCATGAAATGAAGTCATATCTGCAGCATCAGCAGCGGCCTCCAGCTTAACATCCGGACAGAGAAACACGCAGCAAAGAGACCGTCGAAGAAAAGCATTACGTCAGAAGATCCAGCAAAGGTTTCACTTTCAGATGGATAAATGTGAACGCTGTCGTTTCATCAGTATCAACAGAGTCTTCATCGCATGTGTGGCAAAACCGTCACTCACTGAGATGAAGCCAATTATCACCTGTTCTCCCCAACTCCATGGAAACCAGATGGTGAGAGAGAACTGCTCAGATCAAACTCTCACTGAAAGAGGAAGTGTGAAAGCATCTTCATCCTTCACACAGAGTCGCTACATGATGCTACAAGCTATATAAGCTAGCTCTTCAAGATCATATGATCATCTAAAATCCATTGATACTAAATAATTGATGCTAAGTCGGCCTGTGCACATCTCATGCACATCTTGTTTACGTCACGTTCTGCTCGAGGAACGTCCAGAACAAACTGTCTGAAGATGATTTCAGGCCATCTAACCCAATTCCCAGCGACAGACGGAACATCTGGCCACAAGTGTTTCTGAAGCCACCAGTATATCTACTGGTCTCGCTGTGTGGTATTTCAGTGGCCCAGTTACCTCTGGGACCGGCCACTTCCTTTCTAAACACAATCTGTTTGATCCATACGAGCCAGTTAGTGCAGAACACCAGAACACGGCTGGTTCTGGTTCACTTAAAAGCCGGCGGTCTGGATCTGGGAATCCAGCGACCCAAACAAGGCGTAATGCCGCCTGCAATAAAGCCTGAGGAAGATGGTGGTTTGGGTTGGAGGAAGAGAAACCAGCAGTATTACTCATAAACCAAAGTCCTGCCCGGGTTAAACTGTAGCGACCCGACCCGAAACCAGTAATATGACCAGACCTGACCCGTTGATCTCTCCTATTGAGCTGACTTGTTGATGTATAAATACAGTATTTTATATTGTAGTGTGTAAAATAGTGGCTTTAAATCCCACCTTGCACTGCCTGCTCTGCCATTTAGGAGCACATGTTTGCAACTTACCAAGCTTTCAGAGCCTCAAGCGACTTTTCCCAAAAAGCAACAAATCCAGTGACCTTTCTGCTGTTACTGGAGACCGTTGTGTTACTGGAGACCGTTGTGATATGAAAGCAGGGATCTTTTATTCTCGCTGCACTTAGAAGAGACTTGGTCCTCCCAGTCCCGCTTCCCAGTTACAGTCAGAGCAGTTTGCAGATGATTTGCATAAAGACGCTGCTGGCTGATCCCGCGCTTATTAAATACTTCCTTGGCTCCCTGACATGTCCTCCTGTGTTTATATATGCCAGCATGTATTTCTACAGTACCAGTCAAAAGTTTGGACACGATTAAAACCAAGATGGCGAGTTTGTATGAACTTATATGGCAACAATAAAGCTACTTGTCTGACATTCCTAAAAACAGGGGATAAAATAATTCAGTTAGAGTTTGGATGCAGCTTGTGACTTTATCCTTTTAACTTGTGGAACGGTGAAAGTTAAGCTCGTGTATCCTGAGCTCAGAAAGCTGCTTTTTATCATTCATTCTCCCTCTCTCTGCATTGTCAACCTATTAAATGTCTCTTTGTATCTCCTCCATTCACCCACACCGACCAATGGAAAGCTCTGGACTGATGCACAGAATGAGAAAAGTGTGTGTGTGTGTGCATGATTTGTCATGGCAGCGATGTCCTAGTTTATTCTCTGCACCGGTGCAGTTTCACTGGCTTTGAAATGAGAAGCGCTGCATGTGTGTGAGTTAGACATAAAGAAAGACGGGGTAGTGTGTGTTCATGCATGTGCACGATAGTTACACGGAGAACAATGGTGCTTTTGTACCTGTGTCGGAGGCTACTGTCTGCCTTGTGTTCATATCCAGCTCTGCACTGAGCTGATTCACCTGGTTTTTTAAATAGCTGACTAATCCTACACAGAATTCACTTAATTCTTGTTTCTCTCCAATAATAATCAGTAAAAGATGGAAATTATTAAAAAGAAAATACACAAAAAAAAAGGACCGGACCAAAAGAAGCTGCACCATCCCCCTTTATGCAGCCATACAGAGAGACAGAGGGGAACAACGAGAACAAATGGAGAAGAAAACAATCAGACAGAGAAAGATAAAAGTCTCAAGAACAGCAATGAAGAAGTGATGAAGATGGCAATGATGGGAGGGGGTCTTCCTCATCAATATTTGGTAGACCAGCAGGTATGCAAAGCTAATCTGTTAGCGCGTAATCCCATCCAGAAGCACACAACATAGATTCTGACTGGACCCTGCAGAGCTGAATAGAGGAAGTGGTGATCTAGAAATTTCCTGACCAACACTGCTTCTTGTTACCATGGAGATGGCTCTGGGAACAGGAAGAAAGAAGAGGAGGAAGAGAGCGAGAAAAGCGAAAGAAGATAAGATGTGATTAGAGGGAGAAGAAGTAAACGCAGACTGAAAGCAGAACCAGGCGGAACCATGACGGTTTTGGTTTCAGCTACACACACACACACACACACACACACACCATACAAACACAAGCATGCAGGACCGAACCACACGCTCTGCATGTGTGGACCAGCTGCTACAACCAGCCATTAACAGCTGAGTTCACGGGGCGCCACTACTTCTCCTCCATTGGCTGGAGCGCTTCAAAACAAGCGTCTAATTGGCCCACAGTCACACAAACATGCAGCAGCAGAGGGATCAAAGGAGATAAACACGGATGTTGTCGTGATGCTATGTAAACACACATCCTCGTGTCTCCTCACGCCATCCAAAAGCTTTTCAACGGAACGGATTCCTGCGAGCACGTTGTGCACAATAAACACAGTTCAGTCATAATGAACATGATTAGAAAGGTGAGACGATCTAAAGGAATCATTTCCGGCATGTTTTGGATGTGGTGGTGCCACCGACCCCGTGTCCCCCGGGTCACGCTGATACTGTGACCAAAAAGCACAAAATTAAATGTTTGCAATGGCTTTTAATGCACATAAAACACACATGCAAACAATCTGCACAGTCATCACACAAACACAGCTTGAAGCCACAAGCACGGCAGAATCTGCCCGAGATCTTCCTGTCTTTTGTTTTTCCTTCACAGGACAATGAGATTAAATATCTACTGCCGGTTTGGACTCTTCCAGAATCCCTCCCATCCTGTCAGACTGGGCCCAAGCAGACCAGTTTGAAATGATCACTTTCACCAGCTCCAATAGCAGCCCTCTGCCAGCCAGACTCATTCAGGGGCAATAACAGGAATCACAGAAAAATGCAGTGAAATGAAGGTGCAGGGAGACGGAGAGGTCTCTGTTGCCCAGAGGGTTTTTATTTTTTTATTCATATTTTATTATTTTATTTATAAAATATGAAGGGAAATGATGCTGTCCCTCTAACATCCCTTTATGTCACTGCTAATTTATTCCTAAAGACACCTTTACATTGCTGCTTTATGTGGGAATCTCCAGATGGATTCATCTTTTTACCTCAAAGGAAAATAAATTAATCTCATACAGACTCATTTTTATATTTATAACTCTGGAACCTGAAATCTGTGTTTGTTCACAAATACAGGGGAAAAAAAGGCGTACTAAATAAAAGATAATTTCTGGTCATGTTACCGAAAGACAATGTTACCGTGCAGAAAATGGAAAAGACAGAAAAGCGGATTGGTTGATTAATCGAGGAGGAATGGGTTGCAGCGACCAATGGGAATTAAATGGTTGCAGTTGAAGAAATGAATCACAGAACCTGAGATCAGAATAAATGCAGAGTGATTAATCACTGTGTGTGTGTGTGTGTGTGTGTGTGTGTGTGTGTGTGTGTGTGTGTGTGTGTGTGTGTGTGTGTGTGTGTGTGTGTGAGAGAGAGAGAGAATAAGTGTTTAGTTCAGCAGGTTTTGCATTTGTTACAACATTAACACCACCAGTCTCCCTCCCAGTCTGGAAAAAAACACTCTGATCAAAGCCAGTAGGGAATTCTTCTGGTTTGATACAGAACTGCCAGAACCACCATGATGTTTAATCAGTACGATTTAACCCCAATGAAACCATGTGATAGTGGTCTTCCATGTGATACTGGTCTTCCATGTGATACTGGTCTTCCATGTGATACTAGTCTCCCATGTGATACTGGTCTTCCATGTGATACTGGTCTTCCATGTGATACTAGTCTCCCATGTGATACTAGTCTTCCATGTGATACTAGTCTTCCATGTGATACTAGTCTCCCATGTGATAGTGGTCTTACATGTGATACTGGTCTTACATG
>JBAMIG010000022.1:4915313-4927011 GCA_037177335.1 Kiunga ballochi
GCCATGATGATGTCAAAAGCTGTTTCAGTGCTGTGATGATGTCAGAAGTTGTTTCAGTGCTGTGATGATGTCAGAAGTTGTTTCAGTGCTGTGATGATGTCAGAAGTTGTTTCAGTGCTGTGATGATGTCAGAAGCTGTTTCAGTGCTGTGATGATGTCAGAAGCTGTTTCAGTACTGTGATGATGTCAGAAGCTGTTTCAGTGAGGAGATGATGTCAGAAGCTGGTCGGGCACCGACACTGTTCCAGTATGGAAAATCAGTTTCAGCTGGTTTAGGATCTTCCCCAGTTCTTGTGACATTTGGACACATCCAAGGAATTGTGTCAGTCAGATCTGTAGCAGGAGGCTCCACATCCGATGTATTCCCACGAATAAAGATATGAGTTAGTCCGTTTGAGGGCTCAACAGCAGGAGCGGAAAAGGAGTCAATAAAGTCCTCGTTCTTACGGATGCCTTTTAGTGTTTTAATCCTCTCTTCAAGTTCTCTGATCCCCAGAGAGAGTTGCTTACACTCAGTGCAGCTCGCTGATGCAGGGTTTGGGGACATTCCACTAGTGGACCGAAGACAAACAGTAAAAATGTGTCGAAAAAATATTATTCCAGTGTTTAGAAAGTAACCAGTAGTTCTTTCTTCTTAAAATCCTTGCCAGTAAATGTAAGAAAAAACAGAAAATGAAGGAAAAATTGGAAAATGCCAGCATAAGAGAGAGAGCAAAGCAGGAAGCGTCTGCACGGCAGCAAAGCAGGAAGTAGAAAAATACAACAACCTTATTCTGTCAACAACCTCTGAGTTTAGAAGGAAAAAATTAGCAGTCATCCAAGTCTTTATATCTTTAAGACACCTTTGTGATTTAGTAGACTGATTGGTTTCATCAGGCTTCATGGATAAGTAAATGTGAGTGTCATCCGCATAGCAGTGAAAGTTTACACCATGTTGTCTGATGATGTTACCTAAAGGAAGCATGTATAGTGTAAAAAATATCGGCCCAAGTACAGAACCCTGAGGAACTCCATGACTGATTTTCACAGAAAGTGTCTGAAAATAATTTAAACTTCAACAAATTAAATATAAACTTGAGATTTTTGTTAATTTATTGATTGAAAATCTAAAAAACAAAGATGCTCGTCTTTTTGCAGGTTCAGCATTAATGACAAAAATCCTTTATTTAAAAGAAGGTGCAGCCGTTTGTTTTTCTGGGACATGTGCACCAACTCCATGTGGTTTTGTTGCTACTATTGTAATAACAACAGATTTCTTCATGTTCCCTCAATAAACATGAACACCTTCAAAAAGCAAAGTGTGTTTTCTGCCTCGTTTCTACCTCCACCTCCTCACTGCTGCTTATCGAGCGTCATAGGAAATCCATCAGCGTGCGTCACCTCTGCAGCCTGTGCTCTGCAGGACACGCCGCTCTCAGTCTGTCACTCGCACTGTCCGGTCCCACCCGGTGGCATCATGGATCTGGTGGATGTGGTTTGTGAGGGGGAAAACTGTAGCTTAGCACCGGGCTATCCAGAGGACTGCTCCAATCCAGGTTGCTACTGGGAGGAACAGATGTTTGGGCTCATTGAACTCGGTGGGTCAAATAAACTCTCACAGAAATATTTCAAGTGTTCTTTAAGAAAAAAACAGAAGTTATTGCTTTAATCTTTTTAAAAAACAGTGAATAGTGTTGATATGGAAACAAAATGCAGTGGTGGTTGTTGTATTCTGGTGTCTCAGAGAGGAGGTGGTGCTGTCTAACTGCATGTGTCAGGTTTGGCCTGTGCAGCTTCTTCTGATCCCTGCAACATTAAGAAACTCATAGATTTTAAATCTACAAAATGTAGTTTTTGCTACATTGTTTATTCAACTGTTAAATTTGTTTGCCAGCAAATTTGTTAGTATATTAATTAATGTTTATATTAGCATTAACTAAACATTAACTAACTCATTTATTAGATGTGGTTTATTTATATTATTCTACAGTAAAGATTGGTTCCTGGTGGGTAATAGAAACTCCCTGCAGTATTTAGGAAGTACATGAGGAACTGTTTCTGGATCTTCATGTGTGTGTTTAGCTGCTCTGGCCCTCCTGTGCAGAATATGCTGGATGCCGTCTCTAAATCAGACAATCTCTGAAATGAAACTTTTTCCCTATCAGGAGATGGGAGCAGCTCCGTCTTTACCTGTGAAAGTGAAGCTGTGCAGCTCCTTTCCTGCCCTCAGGGCAGATTCGGTTAGCAGTGTAATACAAGGAGCATCAAGACATAAACCATGGATGTAGCGAGAGCAAGCCTTCCACAGAGAAATGAATCTATAAAAAGAACATAAACTAAAGCTGTCTTTGTACGTTATTGTTTTACTGATGTGTTGAATGGATTTGAAACCGTGAAGGATAGCATGTGCGCTTTGTTTTAAGCTAATTCATCTCCAAACGAAGCGCACGTTTGACGTTTTGGTCCGAAGTAGCCTTCAAATTGGGACAGCACTTAGTGCACCGGTATGACGTTTGAGACACAACCATAGTGTACACGTGCACTGTCTTCTTCTATGGTGTGTTTAACGTGGTACTTCTCCCATCAAACAAAGCTGGGGCTGTGTCTCAATCAGTGCACAATGTTTGAGTGCATTTATATTTAAAACACAGCCTGGTGTTGCAGGTTTACAGCTCAGAGGTCCTCAGAGTTGTTTGTCCCTTCAGAGACACTTTAGTGCAAATTGTGGCACTAATCTGAAGGCTGCCTTGTATGTGGATCCACAAAAAGAAGAACGAGACAAAAACAGTTGGTACAGGTGAATGGACACAAACAGAAAGTTTACATGAAACGTTCGGATTTTTCTGACACACTGTTGCTGCTTAAATATGAAAAAGAAAATATGTTCTTTAACAAGAGTGTGTTTAGAAACGGAGTTTCATCTCTGCTTTACACTTTTTAAGCATTTAGAAAACAAAAAGCAAGAAAACTTTCTTTTCATTTCCAGCATGAATGTGTTCACCATAAAAGGTCACGGTAGTTTCTGCAGATTGAGGCTACTTAAGTTCAGGAATGAGTTAGAGTGAATTTGAATGCTGTAATCCTTTATTTTGTAGGTTTAGTAAAATAACCCCAGATTCTTTTGTTTTTCTTGTTAGTATGCGTGACTGCGGTGTACATCCCACTAATGATATTTGGTCTGCTGGGCAACATATTGACCATTCTAGTGGTTTGGCTCCGCCCACACATGAGAAGCTCCACCTACTTATACCTGAGCAGCATGGCCATCAGTGATCTTCTCATACTTCTACTCCTGCCTCTGGATCTGTATAAGGTACCTGTAACTATATTTTGAAGGGATGTGTATTCTTGTAAGGGTCAGATGAGTAATGGAAAAGCAGAAGTAATGCATCGCTTCCGGTTGGAAATATTTCTGTTACCAGTGGTGGTTTGAACTGGTTTGCGCAACCTTCCCCTCAGGGAGAACCCCCTGCCTCCAAATTGAGTTTTGCTGCATTTGCTGGTTGTGTCACACTCAGAATGAGCTGAAATTGTTCCATCATTTCCTCTGCTGAAGGGCAAAATGTAAGGAAATAAACAATGATAAAAGAATTTGTGCCTCATTTCTCTTTAACACTCAGTGTAAGAGGTTAGAAAGCACACGCTAAACCAGCATCATGTTGCACTGATTGGATGCTTGACATACTGAGGAGCTGTGTTTATGTTTAAGCAATAATAACCGTAAGCTAAATGCTAATAGCAACATACATGCAAAGGGTCTAAATAAATGAAAAACATATATCATGGTGCATCATCCTGCTGGAAGATGCTGCACCGTGCTCATAAATGATCTGTAGTTATGTACCTAAACTGTGAAATAATAAGTACTTGTTAGTAGCGGATCAGTAAGCCTCATGTCATGATTAAAGGAAAGGAGTTGACTAATCATGTGTATTGATCTGTCTGTCTATCCTAGCTCTGGAGACCAAGACCTTGGCCATTAGGAGACCTTGCCTGTAAACTGACCATGTTCCTCTCAGAGTGCTGCACCTTCTGTACCATCCTTCACATCACCTTCCTCTCCCTGGAGAGATACCTGGCTGTCTGCTGGCCAATCACAGCCAAGACCCTGGTGACACGTCGTAGAACCAGAGCTATCATTGGCTGCCTGTGGCTGGGTGCGGCCGTCAGTGCTGCTCCGGTGTTGCTCATGGTTGGAGTGGAGGATGTCGGGGGAGAGGAGACTGGTCTTAGCTACTGGAGGGAGGATGGAGAATGGGGAGGAGTGATGATGGGTGGTGGTGAACACATGGCCTTGTTAGATCCACGGTTAGAGGTAAAAACGTGGAAAGATGAAGAATTAGCAGAAATGAAATGGTTTGAGCACGAAGGAGAGATCAAACTGACGGAAGGTGATGGAAAGAGGACAGATAAAAGTGAAATTAAAGGTGAAAATGAAGAGAAGAAGAAAGAAGGAGGAGAGGAAGAGGAAAAGATGGAGTTTGAGGGAGAGCAGCAAAGTAAAAAAAAGGAAGATGAAGGGGGAGGACATGACAGAAGAGAGTGCCGTTGCACTCACTACGCCATTTCCTCTGGGTTGTTGTCCGCCATGATGATTCTCTCCAACCTGTACTTCCTGATACCTCTCTGCATCCTGGGACTGGTTTACAGCCTGATCGGACGGACACTGTGGCTGCGTCCCAAAAGCAGCCGCAGAGACCAGAGTCATCGAAACACTGTCAAGATGCTGGGTGAGGAATGATTCCTAAATCTGCCTTTTACTAAAGATTTACAGGCTCGTTAATGAGGTGACACAATCACATTTTAGCACATTTTGGCATTAAGATGACCAGCAAAGACAGAAAACTACCTTTCTCTTCAGAGGCTTTATGCTGTTTTTACTCACAAACCTGAAACTCACATGATGCAGTTGCAGCAGTTCAGCATCTTTTACTGCACAAGTAAACAAAGAGCACAACTAAAAAATATTATATACTGTAACAGAAAAAATTTGGGCTAAAAAGTCAAATAATATTATTTTAGTGTGCCAGTTTGCACAAATTTACTATTAAAGTCAATTTCAATATATAAGTTGAGGACTGACTGGACAGACAAAGAACTCGGGCTTGGTCATATTTAACTAAAGGTTTATGCAGAGATATCAGTAAGACATGTTGACTTTCTCATTGAGACAGTTGTGTCATCAGGTGGGACAGAGGAAAAGCTGAGTGTCATCAGCGTAGCAGTGGTAGGAGAAGCCATGAGAGTGTATTACTGCACCTAGTGAGGAGGTGGAGAGTGAAAAAAGAAGAGGGCCGAGCACAGATCCCTGAGGCACCCCCATTTTTGACCCAAAGGATCTGAACACTCCCCGTAACATTAGGATTTGCGGAAGGCTCCTCGTTCAGCAAACCACGAGAAGACAAATCCTGAGATGTGAAGCTACAGGAGTGGAGATGAAAATCTGCGTAGTAGAAAGGTAGTAGAAGGACTGAGCGGTGGATCTGGCATGCCGTATGGAGTCAGAATAAGGTTATTAATCTTAGGTTTAGGTTATTAAGCTTCATCATAATGTTGGCTTACAATTGTTTTGTTTGTACAAGTTTTGTTATATGCAATAAAAATTAACCCTTATAAAATAATAAGAACATCAGGATTGCATTATAAATTGATTAAATGAAAAAGCAGCTTTTAAAAATTATATTTTTTTAATTATTTGCAGATTGAAGTTGTCTTTTTTGTGGATTAAGCCACCCTGACCCTCTCATTGTTTTTTTCCACTTATGAAACAAAGCCCTTAAATGTTTATGAGACCCAGAAAAGCCACATTAATAGGGAACTGTACCAGATAGAGGTCTAAGCCATACTGGGTTTTACCGAGTTGTTCTGTACCTTTTGGTTCCATCATGGAAAGCCAGAGGAAAATTTACACCTTAGGAGTGTTTGTAGGCACATCACCTGAACATATGTGGTGTGCATGTATGTGAAAAGGGCTTTAAAATGCTGGGTGTTGCTACTCCATCTTTCCCTCGGTTCTGAGCTTTTGTTTCCATATTTTCTGGTTAAAGGTTTTTAAATCTGTGCTTTCCAAAACGCCAACGTTGGACCAGATTTGAAAAGCAATACTCCACTCGTTTCTGGTAAAAGGCAGGAAAATGTTCATTTAGACAACTAAAAAGAGTTCTTCTTGTGTTTCCATTGGACGTTAGACACTACAGATTTTAACACGATTTATAAACACCTGCATAATGTGAGATCACAGCAGTCTCATTCCTTCCCGTCTCTGCATCTTTTCACCTCCTCTAGGTGTGATTGTCCTGGCGTTTGTCCTGTGCTGGCTGCCCTTTCACGTTGGTCGGACTATCTTCTCGCTCTCGCTCGGCACTGCTGCTGAAAGACAGGAAGTCTACCCAGATGCTAACTCTAACTTAAATATCGACACATTTGCTGACGACAGCAGCGATGTGGACAGTGTTTCCAAACCTTTCGCCCACCCACAGTCTGATGCACATGCTTTCCAGTCACTCCCCCAGATTGGAAGGAGTACCACACAGACTCCTGCAGAGACAAACAAAAGGCATATATGTGCTGAAGAGAAAACCAACACACTAAACAATGATGTAGCCACGGACAGATTCAATGTTCAAGACATTACACAACCTGAACTGAAACGCAAAAACACAGACACAAATCAACATTTGGAAGCACACGATGACCCGGCCCATGCTAACGCACAAGGCCGATTTCCACACAGTACTTATGCAAAAACAGCCACTGCTGCCCCGGCTAATACAGCACCCACTGTCTGGTACGCAGATAAAACACACAATAACACACACCTCACATACCCCGACACACACATGTACTTTTTATACTACTTATCTCAGTATTTTAATCTTGTATCGTCTGTCCTCTTCTACCTCAGTGCTGCTGTTAATCCGTTACTGTACAACCTGATGTCTACTAGATATAGACTTGCCGTGCACAGTCTTGTGCACAAGCACTCCCACACACAGGCTCACCGCCTGCGCACACTTGCAGCACGGCAGTCCACCACCACGTTGTAAAGGGCGACCACGGTAACCGTTCAGGAAAATCCATGCACACATGATTCAGACATGATGATGATGATGAATATCCTTTTGGGTGTTCAAATGGAAAATATAGCTTTTAGTGAGGATGATACAATAAACATTTTAATATGAAGAGTATCATTAATTATGGTAACACAAGACAAACACATTTTGATATAGCATTAGCTTTGTGCTAACTCTGTTAGCCACACGGTTCTAGATAGCAAGCAGGCTTTTGTAATTGCAAATCATTTAGCTTAGCTTTATCACTTAGCTTTAGCTGTGTGCTAAAGGCTAACTTGTGTAACCAGCTAATTATACTTGTATAATCTAGTCTTGCTGTTTTTACTATTATTCTATAATGTGTTAACTTTCTCATGTAAAAAACTATTTCTTTCAAAATGTCTACACATTTCCTATTTCAGCTTTTTGTATTTAATTGCTACAAGTTCTTTTATGCTAGTTTTAGCTCTCGGTTTGGTTTAAGATTTTACAATAATTTTACAATTAGTTTTTTCATATTTGTTTGAGTTTTTTATTTCTTGCCTTCTAAAAATCATGTATGAGTTGATAAAAATATTGCTGGCTATGACCTGGTCAGGCCAGGCTTTGCCGTGTTCTGATTTGGTACATTATTGTAAAGCTTTAGCTTCACTTTAACACTGTTAAGACTTCTTTTTTTGTTTTTGCTAAATAAAACACATGAAAGTGAAATAAATTTGCAGCTGACAGGAGATATTCAGCACAGCACAGTTAGTCAGCACGAATCAGTAAAAGAGCCAAGGAAAAAAAATTCAGTCTCCATGAAAATAAGAACTAATAATGTTTAACTGATCACTCCAAACGAATCTTTGCTTTTAGCGTATTTGGAGAAAATTTTATGTTAACAATCTTTAAAGGTTTATTTCATAACTGATTGACATCCGAATAAATGAATGAATCATTAATAAATTCAGAACAAACCTTAAATATAATATTCCTATATGCTTAAAATAGTTTGAGATGTGCCACAAAATAATCTTTCATACTGCTTAACCCTGTAACTCTGAAGATGGTACAAAATGCTGCAGCTTAACCCGTAAGCGGAACAAAGAAAAGTACCACTGCTGCGTTCCTATTGTGTCTGAGTTTAAGTTTCTTTCTCTAAAGCTGGAAAGCTGCATCGCTCCATGCCTTAGATGCCTGTTTCTGTGATGTGATGAAGGAGGATTGTTGTTTTTCTATAATAGCTTCAGAGCGTTTTGGTTTCAGCCAACGACTCGCTCCACAAACACCTTTAAGGATATTGAAAACTCTTTTCTTCATTTGAAATATTTTTTAATGAGTTTTTATATGTTGTTGTTACTAACGCTGTAATTGTTCTGATAAATGTTGCTGTTTTTTAAATTGTAATCATTTTGATGTAATTGATTTATATGAAAGTTCAAAATTAAACACTTTCCTTGTGTGTGAAATAGTTTATTATAATGTGGAAGTTTAGACATGATTAGGAAAATAAGTGCTTAATTTGTACTCATGCCAGTACGGATACAGGCTTGTGGTCATTTTAAAGGATTGAATAAACAATATCATAAATACTGATTTATGAGCAACAAAAGGGCGCAGTGAAACACATTACTGTACAGTTAGTACAAAGCAGAAATGTAAGTATTAAGATGCAGCCATTATGCAGACGGTTTGAAACCCAGGATCACATTAACACCGCTGTGATGTAACATACGGCGCTGTCACAATGATCCATGTGGTTTCATACGGGCTCATGTGTTAAAGCCAATATATAACATTACATGTTCTGACGTGTCAGATACAGCTATAAAGGCCTAGATTTGATTCATGGTTTAGATTTCATCTCCTCTGAAGCAGTTGTTATGTTTTCTCCCATGTTTGTAGGAAACAGAGTGGAAAACCTGAAGGTTAGTGGAAAGACTGGCCTTCGGCGAAAGGAAAACTGATCTGATTGTGTCTGTAGTCCAGGCTTTTTCTGATATAAGGTTTTCTAATAACCATGTAACATGTCATGTTGAAAATATATTACACTTAATCACAGCTATTGTGCTTTTGTATTGGTGGATTGAGAAATAACTCCCAGTAAAAGATCTCTGTATATATGTAAATACAGAGATCTTCTTGATAATCAGAATTATTTATTTATTTACTATTTTAAATGAATATTTTTTGCTGGATCTGACCGGAAAAGACAGAAAAAGGAAAAGAGAAAAAAAAATACAACCCAAACAGAAGAAAGACAGACACCACAAAAGGAGAAACCATAATCCAACCAGATACCACTCCATCTGCTACACCTGTTTATAAAACAAAGGATCTCCTGGGATCCTGCAGAGTCAGAGATCAGCAACTGCCAAGAGCGCTAGAAGGAAACAAGCGTCATATCTGAGTAAACATGAGTACAAAAAGCACAAACACACATGCTGACCGACACAATGAAACACATCAAGAGAAAAAAATAACTCAGATGTGAAGTATTCTAACATAAGGAAATATGGCTCTTCATGAATACAGCTAAAGAGAAGCTCAGTGACTGTGTCGTCATGCAGAACGTACGGGGTGAAAGGCGCTCACAGAAAGGTCATCATGCTAAGACCACCCCCACTACCCAAAGGTTAGAGGCAGGTCAAGACCCCCGAGACCAGGGCAAATGGCCAGCAGCCCCGATCAAGGACCCCAGCCACTTCACCCCAGGGCAAATCCAGCATCCACCCAGGAGGCAGCAAAGGGAGGCGCCAGCCAGAGCCGCCCACAGTCAGGAGGAACGGGCCCGATTTTGTCAACCCGCTGGTCACCGGCCGCTCAGGGCAGGGAGAGCGCCGGCTTAGGGCCCCGACTGCCCGAAGGAGACACCCCACCCCCCCAACCCACCACCCTTCTCCCCACACTTTATACCCAAACCTCTCCTATCATCCATACAAACTGCACCACACTACCCATCTCACCACACCTTACCCCACAGCCACACACTGATACCCATGCTTACACGTACAGTCTTCTCCTTTCCCTTCTCTTCTCAGTGTGCAAGGGGATAGAAAGGCCAGGAGCACCCACCGCCACCACCCATACGCAGGAAGCCCACAACACCCCCCCATCAGCAAGGCCAACCCTAAACCCAGTTCCTCAGGACCATGCAACCCCCTCGGCCCAAGACTCGCCCCCGGCAGTAGCCAGGAAATGGGGGTTTAATTGACCCCATTGGCATTCTTTTCAGGGATTCACTGTTTCGTCTTCTAGATCGACCTTTGTAAATTCATCAATATTTATATATTAGTCAAATTATTGTTTTTATTATGTACATAGTTCATAGTTGCAGCATTACTATAAGCCAAGTTATTTCTCAATGTATATAAGGCCTTTGCTTCGTAGACCTAGTGGTTGTTATTTTATTTACTGGTACATAAAGATAAATAATGGCTTCAAACGTTGCAACGTGCAGAACTTAAATTTGTTCACTTTTTCTAAATCGCTGTCGATTACTGAGTTCGTTGCTCCATGCGTCTAAGTCGGCATTGTCACCACACTCGCTGTTGAGGGCTTTATCGGCCACTTTCCCTTACCAGTAACTGGTTTCCCTCACCTGTAACTGGTTTCAGATGCCCCTTAATATGGCGACCACTCCATGTGAACGTGCAAATCAAGGGGAAGTGCATATGGGAAGGTAGAAGGGAGACATTTCAGAAAGGGCCCCGTAGTGACAGTCCTGACAGGGGGTCAGTGGTAACAGGTGTATCCAATAAGTGTGACCGGTGAGAGGCATCATGGAGGTGATGTGCAGCTCTGATGTGGTCCTGGTGGAGTTGAAACTGTGCAGAGTCCATGCATTAGCATCCTCAGGCCATAGGCTTGGGGATGTGTCAGAGCATGAATGACTAAATGTTGTGGAGGTTGAAAAAACTAGTGTAAATATGTCAATAGTGATGTGAGAAATACACCAAAGTGACTGAGGAAAACTGGACTCCCACAAATCCACGTTTCTTTGGACCAACAAGTCATCACATATCAGTCTAAACACTATAATAGGCTAAAGACAGAGGTGGATTGGACCTGCCCTGTTTTCTTCATTATTTTTTATGTAACAGGCTGCAATACATCTCCTAATGGCTCAAACCAGGTTATCTAGGTGATCCATGGTTAGATGTATAGCAAGCATTGTGTGGGAGGTTGGTCATCTCTGACTTGCCATTTATCAGTAAACCATCATAGAAGTGTTTTAAAAGCATTAGCATCAGCTCCTCTTTAATGGCTAGGTAGGAGTTTCTGAGACTAATCAAGTCTGCCCATATTTATTTAAGCTTACATGGAAGCTTCTGGAGCATTTCCGACATCCTGCAAAAACAGAAACTTTGTTCCATTTGATGGACTAACTTCACAATAGGAGATTAGGGTCACCAAATTCTTAGAATACCAGAAACTTTCATCTATTATATGTAAGATATGCACTTCTTATCAATAAAACTTAAAGCTACCATTAAGGAAAGCTATTATCAGAAGCTATTATCAAGGATCAATAATTCTATCAGTTATCTGCCAATCAGTGATTGTGAAATCATCATCTACAATGTCTGCTGTTCTCAGGAAAAGGTTGGCTGATAAAACCTGATGAAATAACAGAATCTGTTATCCATTCAACAGAAACCAGTTACCTGTCACCTGTTTGG
>JBAMIG010000022.1:5026623-5040968 GCA_037177335.1 Kiunga ballochi
CCAGGCTAAAAGGGTAAAAACCAAGCTAACAGCCAGGCTAACAAGCAAACAGCCAGGCTAAAAGGGTAAAAACCAAGCTAACAGCCAGGCTTACAAGCTAAAAACCAGGCTAACAGCCAGGCTAACAGGCAAACAGTCAGGCTAAAAGGGTAAAAACCAGGCTAACATCCAGGCTAAAAAGGTAAAAACCAGGCTAAAAGGGTAAAAACCAAGCTAACAGCCAGGCTAACAAGCAAACAGCCAGGCTAAAAGGGTAAAAACCAAGCTAACAGCCAGGCTTACAAGCTAAAAACCAGGCTAACAGCCAGGCTAACAGGCTAACATCCAGGCTAAAAGGTAAAAACCAGGCAAACAGCCAGGCTAAAAGGGTAAAAACCAAGCTAACAGCCAGGCTAACAGGCAAACAGCTGGGCTAACAGCCAGGCTTGGTTAATGCAGGGATTCTTACCAGTCAGAAGAAACCCCCAATCATTTTTTTAGTAGTTTTGAGACATTTGAATCCAAATTTTCATCTAGTAGGACATTTTCTTTACTGATTATGTAGCAATAAAATGAATTGTTGGACAAAAGTGAAGCCAATGCAAGTGCCCAAAATTGCAGTTCACCCCTCCTCCACTAGGGGGGGCATGTGTTAAACTCCAGACCCACTGGTCACACTGAGACCTGTATGCAGTTATATCTGACCCGCGAGATCATTTTGGATTATTGTTATTAGCGACCAGGCAATATGAAGCACTGATAACACGCATATCCCATGAGGCAGTGCTTCAGTTACCTTGCTAAACGCTTCCAACGTTAAGCCAGTCTAGCTTCTGTTCTTTATGTTGCCTGCTAAATGTCAGCCTGGGTGGAGCTATGACTGCTGGTAGAGTTTGTTAGATGACCACTGGTTTAGGAACACAGAAGAAGCAAAGACTTTACAGAACACTCACGCTGTGAATGAAAACACTGACATGGCTGATGCACAGCTTCATCCACAGAGTTTAAGCGTTAGAGGAAATATTGGACATTAAATCGTCAGCCTGTAACCGACATGAAACTGGACAAACTTACTGGACTTCCAGTTGATGGAGCACTGGTAAGGATGGTAACTGTACTGGTGAGTTACCAGCATATCACCTCATCACACACCAGGAAGCGTAATGTAACCCAAACCGTAAACATTACGGGCTTAAGGTTTAAATCCCCACCAGCATCCTTAGCATGCAGCGGTGCATTGTGGGAAAAGGTTCTCAGCAAAGGTTTTGAGAAAAGGAAAAGACAGTTTTACTGTTTCGCTGGATGAAATGTGAAAATCTGAGTCGTTTCTGGCTGATGTTACAGCTTATTAGCTGCATGATTCCTGACACGTATGATGCAGCGAAACTGCTTTAATGAGAGACACAAAGGCACCAGTTCAACCCGCCTCACTTTTCCTGGTGCCGAGTTAAAAACCGAGTCGGCACAAGGTGCTCCAGGTGCGTGCTTTGCTGAGTCACCAACCTTTGAAGCAATAAAACAAATAAATTCAAGTTGCTTTGCAACACATTTGCTGTTGCCGTGGAAACTGCACCTGCAGCAGAGCCCCAGCTCCACCTGCATGCGCCGGGAGCCATGTTGGTAGCACATATCTGTGTGAGAAGCTCTTCCCTGTGATGAAGACTAACAAACAGGAGGCTTCTCGCTGAAGAGCACCTGCCGTCCATCATGAGATGTCCACAACGCAGGACATCACAGCAGCATTTTGATCAGGTTTCCTGCTTGTATTATTTTAACTGGATTTATGTTTATGGAGTGCAAAATGTATTAAGTTATTAAAGTTTAATTTTCATTCCAGAATAATGTTTTTAATTCATATCCGTGTTTTCCATAAATGTTTATTCTGTTCCTGAGGTGTTCTTCTGAAACGTGTCCTCCTGTGCAAATGAGTTTTACACCCAATCACTGGAGGCTCCAAAACAGAGCAAATCCTAATAGACTCCCATGTTAAAGGCCAGTTTCACAGCAGCAACAAGCATGTTACAGCCTGGTGCAAAAAACCTCCGTACAGCTGGAGCCTGTAGCGAGGTGCACTCTGAACAGGTCGTCAGACCAGCAACAAAAAGCCTTTTAGGTTTAATAAGTTGACCTTTATGGTTATTATGAGAATGTTTTTTACAAAAGAGGTATTTTAATCTTGAAATTTGGCAAATTAGGATTGTGTCCTTTTGATTTGACTGCCGTCCGATATCCGCCAGCAAAAGACATTTTAGACTAACAGTGCTTTGTGGTTTTAGTTTTTAGCCAGTTAGTTCTCAGTATAGCAAAGTTAGCACAGCTAGCGCTTAGCTACAGGCTAAGGCAGAGTTTGATAGGTTGTCTCAATAAGCACACTAACACAACCTTACGCACTATATTTAAGTGTGTAGTGTGTTTACACCGACATTTAAATGAAAAATGTACTGAAAGTACCTGAATGCTGCATTAAAATTCATCCAAAATCTTGTGTGAAACACTGAACACTTAATGCACTAAACCGACGCCATCTTGCTATCCATCCATCCATCCATCCATCCATCCATTTTCTGCCGCTTATCTGAGGTCCGGTTGCGGGGGCAGCAGCTCAAGAAGGGAAGCCCAGACTTCCCTCTCCCCAGCCATCTTGCTAACGTAGCCAAAAAGGAAATGCTGCTCTTTCAAAATAATGGCGGCAAACGATCCTGCTAATATGCATAGATGTGAATATGAAGTTGTTTTGTTTGGGTTCTCCTGTGTACAGCAGCTTGCTACATATTCGATTGTTTGTTTGACACTGCGGTAACCTTTCCAGTACAGCTAGCATACATAAATGTTAGCAGTTTTTAGCCGTATAGTGAAGCAGAATAGTCTAACCGGTCGTACGCCACTACTGGTAAGTGCCCAATGTCCAGTGGGGTGGTTGTGGTGCATGTAGTAGACCGGGTCATTTCCTAACCAGCTAGTTAATGGTTCAAGTCCCGGCTCTGGCGTCCAGATGTCAAAGTGTCCTTGAGCAAGACACTGAACCGGTGTGTGAATGTGTCAGATAGTGTTAAAGCGCTTTGAGTACACTGATGTGTAGAAAAGTGCTATATAAGTACAAGACCATTTACCATTACCAGTATCCAATTTGAGACAGCACTTACCCACGATAGTGTGCACTACAGAAAAAGTGTGCAGTGTGCACTGCGTTCCAGCACACTGTGGTAATGAGACACAGCTATAGACTTCTTTCATTGTGCTCACAGCCGCCCGCTGATGAGGAACCGTCCACAGAGGCTCACTCTTGCTCCTCAGAATTACTTGTGCTCATTGTGTGTAATGTTTGTTATGTGATAAACTGTGTGTGTGAAGCCCAGTGAGGCAACGTTGTTGTGATACTGGGCTATATAAATAAAACTGAATTGAATTCATCCACATGAAACGGGGATTAGCCTCCATTAAACGGATGGTGTCTGAAGGCTCCTGGGTGGATACGTTTGAAAGCCTTACAGTCTGTGTTCGGTCAGGGCAGCGTAATCACACAACTGTGATGAACACAAAAGCGACGTGACCTTGTGATGCTGCTCCTGACAATCCTGGTTTATTTACTGCTTTTCTTACTGTACTTCCTCATCAGCAGAACCGAGCCAGTCAGAGGTTAAATGAACGTTATATAAAACCTCTCTCTGTGCACGCTACGTAGAGTCATCATGGTGCTCCCACAGCCTTCTGCTCTGTAACACAGCCGCCATGTTGGTCAAACCAATTCCACACCTGAAGCAGCTGTGTGGACAGAGCAGATGCACCTTCTCCACTGGTTTGACTGCAGGGAAACCAGTTAAACCAGAAAGCCTCACCAGGCCCTATTATCTTCTTCTATATTTCCTCTTGAGCTTGTTTTTCTCTTGCAGTAGAGCTTTTCACCTGTTCCAGGCTCTGAAAGTTTCCCATACAACACCACACACTTCCAACCAGTTTGGAGACTACTGCCACCTTGTGGTGGCAGAAAATCATTGCTACCAGATGCAGGTTAGAAATGGGCATAAACTATTAGATTTGAACTATTTCATCCCCCACCCTGGCTTCAAACCATTACTTTGTCATGAAGAGCAACATTTATTATACTAATGACACTAAAACTGAGCAGGAAAAGAAGATTTTAGAGGAAAAATAAAACGAATGAGACATGATGACCGCTCAGAGCGCTTTTTACCACATGGTACATACACTCCATCACACACACACTCTGATACACACATCAGGGGGAAACAGGTTCAGTGTTTTGCTCAAAGACACCTCGACATGTAATCAGGGGAATCGATCTCCCAACCCAATCTGATGGTGAACCGGATGCATAAGACCGAACAGATGGACGTAAATAAAGACACGAGCTGTCCAGCTCCGTCTCCGTTACCTGCTAACAAAGTGAAGGTGACGCTGTAGATACCCGTCTCTCTTCTCCCCTCTCTCTCTGCTCGTTCCCTCTCTCGCTCTCTCTCTCCCTCAGAGAAAACTATGTCCACCTGCAGGAGAAGAACCAATCACAGCCATTCACTAATTAAAGCGTGACTTCTCATTTGTTGTTGTTGTTCTGTGTGTTTGGGTTTGTTGAACTGATCACATCAGACATTTTACTTTTTACATTATGAGTTTGCTCTAAAAGCAAAAACAAACAGATGAAAAGCAAATAAAGTTTTAATATGAATCTTATAATAATCTGAAGCTAACTGTTGAGGGAAATGATGAGTTACATATAACAGGAAATGATACCTGGAACTTGACGGGCTTCTGGAAGACAGACGGGCCGCCAGAGGACTTGTACTCTGCACGGAAACTGTTCTGAGCCACCACGCTGTGGCTGAGGGAGGGAATCTGTGGAGGGAACGGGCATCAGCGAGTGAATCGGGCTGTTTGCAGAGCCGTACGCTGCTGTTAAGAGGCTGGCTGCACTCACGGACAAAAAGGCGTGGACGATGTCTGCTTTGATTGAGCTGAGCGGCTTGTCTCTGATCAACACAAAGATCTGCTCCACCTTCTCCAGGGTGATGAAGTTTCCAAACCAGGACCGTTTAGCCAGTCTGCAAAAGGTGACACAAAACCTCTGGTAACACATTTGTTTTAAATCAAAACATATAACTAAATGTATCATACCCCGTTCCCACTTTCACCATTAAAAGCATTTTATTTGGGAGCGCTTCCGCTTCCCAGTACGGTGTAGAAATGGACAAAAATAAGTGGATAAGCCGTAGACCCGCCCACATAGCTCCGCCTCCACACAACACAGACACACCCCCTTATAGCACTGCCACCTTCACAGCTGGATGGTACGTAAGACTGCCATTATTAAATTATTTATTAGATGATGGAATAAAAAGTTAAATTAATTTAATTCAAATCTTCATTCTTTCCCGGATCGCTACCAAAGTGATGGATTGGACCAGATCACTCTTAGCCCCGCCCACTAACTGACAGATAAAATTATTCATGATGCACTGTATCAAATAATTACAATATTTGTACAATACTAACAATATTAAAATAATTATATATATATATATATATATATATATATATATATATATATATAATGGTTATATTTCAATTAATTATTTAACGTATTATTTAATAATGGCACTCTTTCGCCTCCATAGATTGGAAGCCTTCACTGACAACTCTGGATAAACTTTGCTGGAACTAAAAAAATTGCAACAAAAAGTGTTGTTTTTTTTCTTATGGTATTTTAATAGTTTTAGTTTGACGAGCCTTTAAAAAAGATTTTCAGATATATAACAAATAAAATAAAACATGTAAAATGGTTGAAGGCTTTTACTTTGAATACAGATTTAATCTGGAAATGCTTTAATGTAAACAGTGATTATTGTACCCAACATTATGTCTGATCACTTTATTTCACTTTTACAGCATCCATGTAATTTAAATGTTAATTTAAAACTAAGATCAGTAGAATCATTTAATATTTACAAGCTTGAATATTACTTATCTTTATATTTCTCTATGAAAACCTGTTTTTATATGTATGTAAATACTGCTCATTAAAACATCTTTCTAACATTTTTACTTCAATTTGTCTGTTTTTGGTTACTTTTTAATGTGAATAGAGATGTTCCTGCTCACAGTAACGTTCAGTAGTTTCATAGTATGTTTTTCATATCTGAGCTGAACTACTGTCCTAATAGACACGCTTTATTGTTTAGGGATTAAAACTCTCAGGCTGGTTCATAGGTAAAAAAAAAAATGTTTATTTTTGCAAACCAGCAGGCATGAAACTAAGTGATATACTTACTCTGGACTGGACTCCGGGGTCAAACTGGACATGTCCTCTGATGTAGGGACTGAAAACACAGAGGCAGATGATGAAGGAAGATGAGGAGAGGAGAAAAGTCCATTGGATCCTGCTGACAGGCTCTAATTTAATTGTTCTAATTAGAGATTATCAGACATGAGGCTCGTGTTTTCTCTGCTACGCTAACGTTGCCTCGTTCCTGAGCTGCACAACGTATTTCAGAAATAAAAGCAACTCACCTTGAAGTTTGCGGCGGTGAAACCGCGGGGAACCCAGCAGGTTGTTCTTAAACGAGCTGAGCCTCGTTCTCAAGTGGGCGGAGCTCAAAGCGGCCAATCCGCCGCTGCCGCCGGGGCTGGAAGGCGGGGTCAGCGACAAAGACGCCCCACCGCCTCCGTCTGCTCTGGAAGAAGAAGACGAAGAAGAGGAGGAGGGAGGGGTGGTGGAGGAAGGGTGTTGGATTTGGTGCACGGGCGTGCCCAGAGGGGTGGGCAGCGGCGAGCCCTGCGGCGTGACCTGTGACACAGGAGGAGGGGTGGCAGACGAGTTAGACGAGTGGACATTCTTGGACTTGAAGAGGGACGGAGAGGGGAAGTTAAAGAAGCGTGGGATGGGAGACAGGATGGGGGAGGGGGAGGGGGAGGGGGAGCGTGGTGTCTGGAGAGGGAGGGACTTCATTGAGTGGAGCTGGGGCCGGTCAGCGGGACCCTTTGAGGGCAGGGTCTGGGTTTTGGGGTCTGGCGTCGGACGGGTAGGACGAGGGGTGGTGGCACTTCCTGGTTTGGGGTCTTTGGAGGAGGAAGCGGAGGTGGACGTGACCTCTGATTGGCTGAAAGTGAAGACCGGACTCTGATGGCAGACAGAGAAAGATGGACAGAAGGAGGGAAGGGGATGTGGACAGATGAGACAGGAAGCAATGGTCATGAGAAATGATTCATGGATGTGATTCATCAATAAGCCTCCATTAGATGCAGCAAATGGAAGATGGATCTGCACTCTGTGTCTGTAACACAAGCGTCCCGTCTTGTTCATGCTGGGATGGGACATGAGGCAGTGTGGCGTGTGCGATGGAGAAGCATGACAAGCCGGGAAGCCTCCGCGGACAAAACGTCACATAAGCGGAAATTTGCTTCCATGAGTGAAACTGATATGAAACGCTGACACATGCATCCCTACGGGTTCCACCTGTCACGCTGCAGACAGACATGATGAAGAGGTTGTTTCCATAACGATACGGCCCCCATTTAAACCAGCATCACATCCTAATATCGTTTAGATGCACATATTTACACTGGTAAACAGACACGTCATAATATAACTATAACATGATCCTCAGCTTATCAGGGAATTACACTGAAAGATTTCCATTTATTTATTGATTTTTTAGCAAGTTTAAATGATTTCCTGAGGTCTTAATCTGAGGTGGCTTTCTTTGCCGTGTTTACGTAGCTTAGCGATGTGTCACCGGACACGGCGTGAGTCGTACAGACTACACGTGAAGTGAACAAAGCAAAGAAAAAAGTGACAAATGTTAAAAAAAAGACCAATAAAAGACATGATCTGAAACAATAAAGGAAACTAGCAGAGCAAAAATGGAGGAAAAGCAGTTTAACCATAGAGACTTACCCTGGGACTGCTGAGAGGACTGGAGGACAGACCCGTGGACGCTCCACTGACTGAACGAGACCTTTTTAAGACAAAGGGACACAAAATGACCAAAGTGAGCCTGAGCTGTTTAGGATCTGTTGTCTCACTTGTAAGGATGCATCAATACGCTGGACTCAATACTTATCAATACTTATCGATACTTATCAATAATTATCGTATCGGCTGGTAAAAATATAAATAATTTAATCTGCTGATACAAAGCCTGGCATCTGCTGGAGATGATGAGGTTTTGTTTTGATATTTTACTGGTTTAAAGCAGGTTATCGAGCATTATGGTTACATTTATTTATCATGTTATTTTTTACATATTTTTAAAAAATTATATTAATCTGATTTTAAAACATATTTATTTTGAATTTACTCAGAATTTTTTCATTGTTTTAAAATATTTTCTTTCACGTTTTGATGTTTTTGAGTTTTATTTACGTCTCATATTACCCGTTAAAGACATGATGCATGCTGTGCAAGTATAGAAATCAATATTGGTATTGATAAGAAGCAGCTAAAATGAATGGAATCGTATCAACAGCGGCCATTTTGGTTTAACAGCAGGTACCTCTGACTGTGTGCACTGGTATCCAGGGCCCTGCGAGGTGGGGTGGGAGACCCTTGTTCAGTGACGCTGAGGACCTCCAGGCTCTTCCTCGCTGGATGACATCGACCGTGACGTGTCAGCATGGGCGAGTCAACGCGCTTCCTGGGCGGGTCTTTGGAAAGAAAACGAGAACAACTATAAACATGGAAACAACAAGACAATAAACTGAATCTGGGATAATAAAAAAAACAACATGGCTCCTTTTCTTGCCTGCATCATTTCTGGGTGGCAGGTCCTCGTCCTCACAGCTGGGGTATCGCTCCTTCCTGTCTAACAGGAGGTAATAGATCATTTTCTCCTGGTTTTCCCTGGAAAGACAAGTGAAGAAATTATTTTACATTTATTTGACATTAGTAAGGCTTGACTCATGAATTTATGGAATAATTTGCCAGAAAACTTTGGTCAGAAGAGATTTAGGTTTCTTTGTAAAGGCTCACTTCTTACGTTCCCAGTTCATCCATTAGGGGGCAGTGGTGAGAGTAGTTTAATGTAGCCATAATAAATTAACCTTTATGATTAAAATCACGTGGACTCAAATAAAAATAACCTTTGCTGATTTTTTTTACGAAACTTTCAAATAAAAGCAACGTAAAAACGTGTTACGTGGTTTAACAGAAGGTTTAACTACAGATAATAATCTGGATATTTTATGAGACAATTAGCCACCTGTTATATCTGGGATATTATGCTGAGACAACATGAGGTTCTGCTTTAGAAAGAATGCTAAACCTAGTGTGTTGTTATCGCTTATCGTTGGTTTGTCTGTGTGCAACATAACTTAAAATAGTTTTGGATGGATTTGAATGATATTTTCAGGAAATGTCCCATCAGGGATTAAAATAGGGACGGGATCCGGATCACCAGGATGCTTTTAAGAGTCTTTTTTAAGAGTATAACGCCATAAAACCTCCGCTTTTCTAGTTTGACACTAGATTACAGTAAACTTTCTCTACAAATGTCAGAAATGTAATACAGCAGAACACTGTTTAAAGGGAATAAACAAACTACAACAAAAATATGAAAACATCTGCTTTAAATGAAAAGAAAGACATGAGAAAAGCAAGCTAACTGTTTAAGTTGTTAATAATGCTTTTATAAAAAAATCACTGCACTGAATTCACATTTAAAATAACTTTTCTAATGAGACCAAAATCACAAATAAATATGTGTAAAAATAATGGTGTAGATATCATCCCATTTTGTTAAAGTGATCTCACTGCATGTCGTTAGCCTTGTGTTTAGCTAGCATAGCTGTTAGCATAACAGCTAAAGTACTAGTTCACTATTTTGTTCTTTATTCGTCACTCTCCTTGACATACTTGGCTCAAAAATGACCAGTTTTGATTGTAGATGAGTATTTATCATTTGGTAAAAACCATGAAAAGTGTTTGGAGGCATATTGTTGATAGCAGGAAGTTCACATACTGAATTTAATGTGTGTTTGCTAGTATGTCACACTTTTTGCTAAATAAAATGCAAAACAAAAATGCAAAATGAACTCATTTTTATTTCAAATGCAGGCATTTCAGTGCTGGTAAGGAAGTAGTTGAAGTTGAAGGGGAATGGTTTGGTTTATATAGCTGCCCGATAGCATAAAATATTAGTCCCACTTTGGGTACGGCTGCCAAAAATCACATGACCACCATGTGTTGGCCTCAAAGAAATTTCCATAAGAAACACTTAAAGTATTAGGGTTACTGTCTGCTCACATAAAACCCGCATAACACATAAAAATGCCAAAAGGTTCGGTTCTGTTCTGTTCGGGCAAACATATGTTCTAAGCGGCTGGTCAGGCAGTAATGGTGCGGTTAAACCAGTATGCATACCAGTATGTGTTAACAAACTGTTAAAGCTGTTTGTTTTAAAACAAAAGCTTAACGTATGTCAGTAAATGAGCCATCTTGTTTGGTGTGTTGGCTGGGTTTGCATTTACTCACTCCTCACTTGTTAGGTCCTGTGTGAGTTTCACCCGGTCTCTGAAGCAGCCCAGAGAGTACATGCTTTCCAGGACATCGGGGTCCAGCTCTGTTAGGGACAGGATCCTCTTCACGCAGACACGGCGGGGTGCCGGTTGCTCCGGGCAAGGCTCATTACGACCAGCCCTGACAGGAAGAAAGCACCGCACATGGTTCAGACATGACTGAGAAAATTATGCAGAAAAAAATGAGAGAAAAAGGGACAAAATGAACAGAAAATACACAAACTAAATCATTGTTCCCGCAGGTGAAGTAAAGCACTGTTACTGCTTATTTTAAACACCACTACATCCACATAAAGCTGACCTTTGACCTTTATAAATATGATCTTTTCTCTAGCAAGGATACCAGAATCAAAGCTATGAAGAAATAAATAATGAAAGTGTTATTATAGTTCATCCTGAATTTATAATGTAAAATAAAAATGCACTGGTGTTGCTTTGAACACACCTTGCTGTCGTGCTTTGTCTCCATTTTTCTCACTTTTATTGCAAATAAATAAAATAAATAAAGGTCAAAAAGATTAATTCACAGACATGAAGTTATTTAACCTCATGTTATATCAGTGAACGTTTTCTGTGATGAGTGGAAATATTGTGATGAAATGTAAAGCACAGGTTAAAGGTGGGGTGCATGCTGGGAGAACGGGGAAAAGCAGAAGTACTTACTGGTACCACGAGTGCTTCTGTATTGCTTCTAGCTGTAATTAGAGACGGGACAAAAACACTGCTTAGTTTCTGCAAACGGATCAAACCCTGCAGTCGTACGTTTTCAGCTCGTTTCCGTGCAAAATGGATAATTTCTTTTCAGAAGAGTCACATTTCTGAGTTTTACAGACTGTTTGGAAAAGATTAACCCACCGATGCCTGAAAGTCGCAGCTTCTGGTCTTTTTTCAGTTATTTGTATTTTATTAATTTAATCTTATTAAAATAAACAATAATTATTCTTATCAATATCAACAGCTTCAAAATAAGATATTATATGCTGGTTATTTCCCAGTAAATGAATAAATACAAAAATCTGTACTGGGACGACATAATCCAAGAAACATACATCTCTAATAATTAATAATCCTATTTTTTAAAATGTATATTTTATTCATATACAGGAAGCAATAATAATTTTTATACTAATTATATCAGTAATCTGCCAAATGAGTTGTAAAATAACCAAAAATCCAATAATACACATTCTTTATTTAAAAGAAATGTTTATTTTAGAATAAAAAAGCTGAAAAACCAGAAGCTCAGACGTTAAAGAGGGGATGAGCAGATAATGTGCAGAAATCACATGTTTACCTCTGCAGCTAATGTAAAACACTAAACAGGTAAAAAAGCTTTCATGGGGTGTAAAATGAACAAACACTAACCACTTGCTGTTGGAGTTAATATCTCAGCATTAAATACACACATTCCTGGTTTTCAGCATCATTTAATGTGCAGATAAAGAGAATTTATCTTCTCTGTCGGGTTTTTTAAGCAGAAAACAGAGCGATACCAGTAACGGCAGCGCCGAGTCGTATAACTGAACAGGAAAAACCAGCGAAGAAGAAGAGGATGCAGAAACCACCGAATAAAAAGCAGCAAAGAAGAAGCAAACAGCTAAATGTGTTTGTAGGTGGTTGCAAACAACATTACTGCTCTGAAACTCAGCTCTGGTGAAGGAAACGCTGTAACAGATGCAGGGAAGTGTGAATGTGTACGGAGGCAGTTTCAGTGCATGCTAGCACATTTAGGATGCATTTCACTTTGCTAGCTCATCTCAGGTGAACTGTCTCCTGCACAGCCCTGCTTCCATGACCTCCAGGCAAAGTTTTCCTTGCAGCTGTCCTACATCTCCTCATACATTATGCAGCCTGCATTAGAACGGCGTCCAGCGGAAACCATTGCATCATTACTGCACAGCATCTCCTGGGGTTGGAGTAATTGAGCAGCTGCAGTTCTGCAAGCATGACAAAAGCAAGGCCACATTGTAAGCAAGCTGCTGTGCATTTGTTAGCTTACAAGCCATTTGTACGGGGTCTTATGTCTTAACTAACCTGTGTTAATGTTTCTGTAGAAATAAGCAGCAAACACAGGCAGAGGCTGCCTGACCTGGTTTCAGGCTCCATTAATCAACAGCTCATCAGACAAACTCACAGCTTTGATTAAATCTGTTGTTGTGGCTGAATGACTTCTTAACAGGGCTTCTTTCTCCCTGTCTTTACTTCACAGGCCCATCTGATATCATCATGAATAACTCTTCCTCCACCTCATACTTCATCCTCATCCCTCCCTGAATCCCTCTATGGTCAAATGATAAAACTAACAAATGGACACAGCTTAATACTTGTTTTCTGCTCCCTGCTGGAAACAATACAACAATAATTCATATGGTTAAAAACATAAAGACATGTTTAATCTTCAGAGTGTTTTTATGGGCCATTAAAGGGTTCTTAAATTAGTCTCAGGATGGAAAATTGTCCCCATGTTGGACAGAGACAGGTCCTGTTTTACCTCATTACATGACTCTGCCTTTCAGAAGTACCTCGGGCTCATCATGTTCTGTGTGCTTCCTCCCTCTGTGCGGTCTCGTGTCAGCTTGCATTTCTTAAAGCCGAGCCTGAGGCTAGCTCTGTTCGTTTAGCTTCCTTTAACCTTTGAAACTTTTAAACTGAGTAAATTTAAAAAGAAGGCTGGAGACAAAAGCTGCTAGTAAAGTCTCCAGACTAGCGTTTACTGAACTGGGATCCCACTACGCCAGCAATCAGTGTGATCTTACTCATGTTTGTTATTTAAATTATTTCTATTTTAATATCTAATAAAAGCCCAGCGCAACATGTTTTATATATTCACGGTAAATACTCTCAAACATCAGGTTTTTGTTTTTTTTAGGAATTCACATGGTGATAAATGAAAAACATCTGTAAAAATTCTACTTATTTTTCCTACATTTTCTTAAACAGACAAATAAAGATTTTATAATAAAAAAGGAACTTTGTTACCACTTTTTCATGGGTTGTGTCCTTAAGGAATATATATAAAAGTGTTAATTAAGTGAACATATGAAATCAAACTGTGTGTGCTCCATTTTATTTTAAATGTAGTAATACAGTATATGCTCTTTTATTTAGAAATATTTTGCTACAAAAACTTTCAGATAGCATCAATAATACAAATAAAATTATACTAAAATATCTGCTAAAAAAACTGATTCCGAGGTAGCATGTTATACTAATTAGGATATTGACGTGAGGTCATACGTTTATTATGATTTATGATATGAACCCGTTTTTTTTTTATTTGGGTGCCAGCTCGTCATACGCTGTTGTATGAAGCTGACTCGTTATATGAAAACCCTTTATAGTGGGAAATATCAAGAAAATGCACATTTTTAGCCCTTAAATCCATGTTTTTTGTCACTTATAAGTGTTTAGGAATGCAAAAAATGTAAATTTATTCCCTCATGATGCTGCGCATATATCTTTATATTTTTGTGTGGTCTTATTTTTCAGTTCTTTAATTTACTCTATTACACTTTTAATCTATGACATCACATTATTTACTGCCAAATAAGGTTGTGGACTTCCAGGTAATCAATATGGTGAATCTGATACGGTGACATTTATGGTAAACTTACCAATAAAATGTTTCTCTGCCGGGAGATTGGCGTATCGCTGCTATCAAGCTACAAACATGGCGGAACTTCCTGTGACCTGGAGGGGGGCGGAGCTTAACATGCCTCATTCACATTTAAAGAGATGGCACCAAAACGAGTCGCTCTGAAGACGCACCTCAGAACAGGGTTATAAGGTGTGTGTGGAGTGAGAATACACACCTCAGAACAGGGTTATAAGGTGTGTGT
>JBAMIG010000022.1:5078873-5089470 GCA_037177335.1 Kiunga ballochi
ATATTATATTATAGTGCAATAATTGTTTGAATGCTGGACACATGGGTTTCAGCAGAATCTGAAAACTGAAAGTGGATGTTTTAAGATAAACTTTGTGAAATAAAGCTGCGTAGGAACCTAAACCAAATCGCAGAAACATCAACACCAACTTGATTGGCTTTGATTTGACGCAACAGAAAAAGTCCAGGTGAGACAAAGTCCTGCATAGTTATCAGCAACTTTCCATTTAATCTGTGAAAATCTTTGTTTTTATTCACTTCATTAGAGATCCGAGAGCAATTTTCCTGATTTCCATTCATGTTGCAAACAGACACACACACACACACGTAAACACAAGCGGACATGCAGGACATCCTGCTGCATCCATTCAAACATCCACCACCATGTTTCTCATTAGAAACTGGTCCAGACAAGTTCTGCAATTAGCGCACACTCACCTTGCTGCTGCATATCCAAACTGTCGCAGCCTCGGATCTATAAAACGGAGGCAAAATGGGAAAAGACACGAAAAAACAGAAAAAGAGCAAAGATCCAGCCAGAGATGAAGCACAGCAGAACCGCAGGAAGCAAACTGGTCTTATTGGGTAAGTTTGCAGCTTTTTTCGCTGTACTTTCTGTCTTTGTGTCTGAAGAAGATCTATGGAGCTCATTTGTTTTAAAGATGAGAAAAAGTTTAATCCTAAATGTTTCATTCTTCAGTGTTTTAGTGAAATGGTCCCAAATTGAAATGATACTGGAGGGAAACATGTACGTTTGGTTTTAGTAGAGATGCAGTGAAATGTGACCTCTTCATCAGAGGAAGCAGTAAAATAGTAAATAAATAGCAGCATCATTTTAAAATCTATTAAGATGAGACGAGTTTATGTCCACGGCACGGTGTGGAAATATATCCGCTCATCGTGGGGAGGATGAACTTTAAGATCTGTGGATCTGATTCTTGGCATTATGGGAGGAAAGAAGCAGCTTGGTAGCGGTCTGCACCTTCATGTCACAAAACCCGTTTTACTGCACAAGACCTGCTTTATTTACACCAACAAAGTGAGTAGAAACAAACAAAAATAAATATGAATATTTATAACCAGACCTGCTCTGTGCTAAAGTCAGACTTGGTTTCATGATTCCCAAAGTGACAATATTCTGTCTGAGTCGGATCCTTTTAAACTTGATTGATTGATATATATGGTTAATTAATTATTATTATACGCCTTGTGGGGTCCGAGGCCCCAGGTTGGGAACCACTGGGATATGAGATGAAAGGAAGGACTTTACATTATATCCACATAAATAATATAAAGTAAGCTACAATTTAATGACATAATTAGATGTAAAAGCAGGTGACGTGAACTGGGAAGCTCCAGTTTAAAATGGTTTCCTGCTTCTTGCTCTAGTGGTGTGCATGGTGGCCATGTGCAGAGCCATCCCCATTGGCGACCTCCTCGATCGAGCCTCTCAGCGCTCCGACAAACTGCACTCTGTCAGCACGACGCTCAGCACCATGCTCGCTCAGGATATGGTCAGTGTGTCGCTGAACTGTGTGTGTGTGTGTGTGTGTGTGTGACATTGCCCTGCATCGTCTCCCAGCCTCTCAGAGATAAAATATTCCGTTAGCTTCCTGCTAACCTTGTTTTTCTGCTCAGGACGCTTACAATCCTGCGTTAGGCAGAATGAAAATGTGCCACACCTCCTCGCTGCAGACGCCCAATGACAAAGAGGAAACTCTGCGAGTATCAGTGAGTCAAACAGCCTCTTGATTCTCTCTGCTGTGAAAACCATGTAATGATTCTTCTGTTCCAGGAGTCGGATCTAATGGCACTGGCTCGATCCCTGCTCCAAGCCTGGGCGGAGCCCCTAGTGGTCCTGTCCCAATCCGTTAATGCCCTGTCCCACCCAGATGAAACCAGTATATCCAGCCAGCTCCGGGAGTTGCAGGAATCCACAAGAACCCTGGAGGAGGGTCTGAATATTCTGTCTATGAGGGTAAGAAAGAGTTTTCTACAGTTATGGTTAAAACATTCATGCATGTCCACCCTAACGGTGCTTCCCCCGGTCCAGATGGGCCCGGCCGCTCAGGCCGTCTTCTCCCTGCCCTACAGAGGCGGCACCGACCTGGGCCATGACAAAATAACCAAACTGCTCAACTTTAACTTCTTGCTGTCCTGCCTCCGCCGGGACACCCATAAGATTGACAGCTTCCTGAAGGTCCTACGCTGCCGCGCGGTCAAAAGGCAGCCTCAGCTTTGCTGAAGAGCGAGGCAACCAGCCTGAGGGGAGAGAAACCTACTTTTACTGCCTACACATGCTATTATATCGGCTGATCATTCAGTATCAGGAGGATTCAGAGGGTGGAGATGAGGAGGAGTTATAAATAACATCAATTGAATTCATCCATTTCTTACAGTAAATCAAAGGGTAAGCACAAAAGAAAGTATTTTTAACAAATGACATGTTTTATTTAAAATATAAAGAAGTAAAGTTTAAGGGTGATATGTTGTAGTGGTTTCCTAGGTAGTTCCAGCTGGTCTGGCATTACAAACTGGTGTGTTTTATGACTCCTCCTCATCTTTTTCCTTCTCATGGATCTTTTCTTCTCAAAGTCAAGTGACTCAGCGAGCTACTTCTTCTTCCCAGCTACAGCTTGATTAATGACACACTGCACTTTAGATGTAATTAATGCCTCGCCTGTTTAGCCTTTCTCTGTGATCTGTTTATCAATAAAATACCTGCTGCACAGTCAGCTTGCTTGTGTTTTTCCTGAGACCTATAAGACATTTTATCCAGAGAAGGACTGGAGTTTGCTCCAACAGAGGCTATTTCTGCTTTCTGTGCATATGCACTACACCTAAGTATCATAAAGGTCCCTTAAATGCTCCCTGACATACGTAAATGTGGAGGAGTTTGAGGAGTCCTATGTTCCTAGCCTTTTCCTTGCTACTTTTGTGTTCATCCAGTAGAGGGCAGTGGAGAGTTCAGAGTTTATGTTGGTGTTTTCACACCTAGTCGGTAGTGACAGTGAATCTTTACAAGGATCTAAAACACAAAAAGTAGGAAAAGAAAACATTGTTTAGCATGTTTTTTTATGTGGTGGTTTGTATGTCGACTTCCTGTTCCTCTTCTTCTTTTGTTACTTTTACTGGTTGTGTCAGCTATAGAGCTCAACACAACTCCTGCGATTACCAAATGTATTGCTGTTTTCTGTCTTTTAAAGGGTAGCAAAGCCGAATTATCTGCATAAATGCAGAATTGACAGAATTATCACTCTGTCTGCATGTCTGTTTTCTGTCATAAAGCTAACTAATTACAAGAATCGGATTACGAATCAAAGTGCAATGCTAGCTCTGACTCACACTGTTTTGCATGTGACACATCTGCTGGTTGTTGGTGGGAGACATTTGTCACGTACAAAAGGATTAAGGAAACAATCAGATAGGAAAATATTCACCCTACGGCTGCTAGCATTTGAAGCATTTCCATGTTTAGCTTCTGTCTGGTAGAAACTGTTTTCTTCTTGGTCGTGTGTCTTCTTCTTCTGTGGTAGTTCCTTTTGTAGCACCACATTATTAAAATGTCTGATTTGTTTGAGAAGCACAGCAGGAGCAAAAACTGGAGAATTGCACCCTCCTAAATGAACTGACCTCAAATCTTACCAGGTTAAGGGGACTGTACTAATGTGAATGCTCCCGTAGAGAAACGATGACAATCAATCTCATTAAAAATACATATTAACACAAAAATGCACAAATTATAATATGATAGATCAAAAGAAAATTAGTTTAAATTGCAACATAAATACTCTATATACAACATAATACTCCTTGATTAGTTAAAGGTATATCTGAACTCTGTAAAGCCATTTTTCCTAGGATGGACAATAAAACTCATATTAAACCTGGTTTTCTGTAAGTAAATACTCGACTCTACTGACCCGGCAGTACTCTGCTGTATTCTACTGCTTTTCTTTTACAAGTCATGATTCTCTAATGTGGAAGTGGTCCCCGCGCAATGCCACTTTCTAGATGCTTTGTGCCGCATCTAGTTTAATGAGAAAAAAAGTCTCTGTCAGTGTAAGAAAAAAAGTTTTGCTTGGGGTTAGCAGAACACCACAGAAGAAGACAGACAAAAATATAGAACACCTCACCGTAACCTTTTTAAATTTTATGAATATTCATGGGAAATAGACTCGTGGAACAAATCCAGAGACGTCTTCAGAGGGAAAGACAAAACACCCTGGATCATATTAGGCCAATCAATGGACCGCAATCAATGGACGCCAGTCTGTGGATGTGACGCTACCCGCACAACTCGACACGCTTGGAACTTCATAGAAGTAAATACGGCAAAACGGTTCGACGCATCCTGTTAAAAATGCTGTTTCCAGGTGGAGGCGTGTAAGGTTGGGTAGAGTAGGTATATATGCAACTTTGTACCTTTATTTAGATTTATCTGCTTATGGAAGACGTGGTGCTGATGTCACTGATCATGGGACTGCCTTAGCAACATACGGTGAATGGTACAAACAACAGCGTGATTCATTAGACCCCTGCATTTAAAAAAGGAATTTATCGCAGTCTGATTTATTATATAATTACTTTGAGTTGAGGACCCCACTACCCGGCTCAATGTGCAATGGGGTTATATTGCTGAGTATTCGGTGGAAAGCACAGGTAAGACACTAAATATATCTAATTAAACAACTACTACATTTTTCTGCAAGTTATTGTTTTTTTTTTTTGTTTTTTATTTTACAAAAATACCATTTTTTTTTACTCATAAATCACATGTGCTTGCTCAAAGGCACAGATGATGAATTTCAGATCCTGAGAGGTCTATAATGTATTTGTTGCTGGTTGGGTTAAAACAGTGTTTCAGCCACAAAACAGGATCCAACAACGTGATAAACGAGCATAAAACTAAATGTCTTCATTATATGTGACTAAATAAACACAAAACCAAAATGGCTTCTCCTCTGCCACACAAAGCAACAGGAAGTTACAACACGTATTGTATTTATTATTTCTCTTTATTATAGTGTCATTTGATGTTGTAAAACGTAAAACAATATAAAGTAAAGGCTGGCCTTTGATGAAGTGTTGTGAACAATTGTAGGCCTATGTATAATGGGACTTGGGTCCATGGGAAGTGGTTGTGTTTTTAAGCTTGATTGTTGGACGTCTTGGTTCTGGTTCTGTTGCCTCAGAAGGAATTTTTATAAAAACTTCAATCCCTTTTCTTTTGAGTAGAGCTAGTGTTGTGACAAAACATAACACAGCAACCTTGAGGCATATTTATGCTTTTCTTGTAGAACCTTTCAGTGTGTTTCATGTAGGCTATGGCGCCAAATGTTTGTACCCTTTGCACCGTTGCTATGGAGACACGTCACGTGAATTTGGGAATTGCCCGGATGTTCCTCCCCTAGCGGAGAGAGATGGGTCTTGGGCACCTCTGCAGACTCTCTGGGACCGGCCGTGGAGCTGGTTGTTTTCCAGCACGGAGCGTCTCAGCCCAGTTTGTTTCACAGCTGCTGAACCGAAAGCAGACCTGTCCCGCCAAATCTCCTCTCTGTCCTGTAAACCGACACCTGTCTGCCACGCGCACTCCCTCACAACCACAAAATGCGATTACTTGAGGTGTTGCTTCAGTCTTCTTCAAATATGAAGACTAAAAACCACCGGCACGTGAGGACATCGGCTCCTGACCGAGTGGACACGTCCAGCTTTGAGGTGTCTCTGCAGCAACTAAATGATCTCCTGACGGATGAATGCGGTTTCTACAGCTGGCCAACAAAACACTGCCACGAGGTCTACCCCAGGATTTACATAGGAAACGCGTGAGTCCGTGTTTATGATTTGATTTCCATGTTTATGTTTATCCCCTTTAAGGCTTTTTTAACCCGCGGATGTCTGATTTAGGTCACCTCAGATTTCATAAGCATTATGTCAGTATTACACAACAAATGTTTTTTACTCAAATCCTGTAATAAATCAGAAAAAACTGCATAATATTGAGAGTTAAAGGTAATTTTCATGGCTTGCTGCAGGATCACATCAGAATGATTCAGGTGTTTTTGCCCCATAAAAAGGGATTATTTAATGTTTTTATTGTAGTTTTTGGGTGATAGGGAAGAAATGGTGGGCTGTGGCAGGTGGGTGGAGAGCTTTCCACAAGCAGAAAGATGGCTGCTGTGCATGAGGCTGAAAATAGCTCCAACCTGGTCTCCTGTTGAATGTGTTAACCTGATTCTGATAGCATGGAGGAAAGACTTCATTATGGTGCCTGCAGCATGGTGTGGGAAAGCTACCTTCACAATCATCATTCTTATATCTGTTTAAGACAAAAGATATAAAAGAAGTGGGACTTTTTTGTGTGGAGTTGTACATTTAATTTTAAGGCTTATCTTACAAGTTACAGGACAATTATTTCCCATTTTCCGTCATTTTAAGAACTAAAACGTGTCTGAAAAGAAACTTCCACCCATATAAATGAACAGGTTTTAGATGCTTTCACCTGTCAGTCTCACATGTTGGTGTGTAGCTGGTGTCCCACGCCTGTCATGAGTTTAAACACTAGCAAAACATCAAAACCATGGACAGCATGCAAGGCATGGACAGAGCCGCTGTGACGTCACCACTGGATTCCTGACCAGCAAAAGTGAAGGTCCTATGGTCGCTCTCTAGGGAAAGTCATACGCGCCATTACTCCTGAAAAATGACAAAAATGATCAAAGGGGAGCTGTGAGCGCAGGGAGGGAGGACTGATGTCGCTAACTGAGCTAACTCAGTTATAACAGGAGCTAATCAGTTAATAGAGGTACATGTGCTGAAGTTAAGGCACAGTTAGCTATTTGCGCTACACTGCCTTCTCAGGAGATTCGATACCTGTTAATCAAAAGCACATGCCCCTAACACCAAGTTTAACAATTAAATATTGTCCAAATTGATTAGTTATAAAAAAAAAACCAAACAAAAACAAAACACACATCCCCCTCAAAATTGTCATTAAGGTAAACTTTGTGTATTTTTGTACCAGGCTGTAAAAGTGTTTTATTTTGGCTGGGAAATTTGTCTTTTTAATATTCCGTAAGACGGCATGTCATCACGATGACATATTTGCCATGGCAACGAAAGGCGCCATCTTTAACTAGGGAAAAACGGCACATCTGTCTCATTCAATTTTATGTGGTTGGCTCACTGTAGGTGCGTAATATAAACAAAACAGAGCAAATATTATGGCTACTATAACTGCATGAACACAGTTAAGTATACCTGGCCTTGTTTCTAAACTAACGTCAGTGGGTATGAGACACGTAAGGGATATTGATTGTGGACCACTTAGTTTATGCTATGCTGCCGACAGCGCTTGTGCAACGGTATCCTAATATGGTACAACTTATTTAGAGTTCATCCAGGATGCAGACTCAGATTGTTTAAACAATTCAAGAAGTAAATAGGAAGTGAGGTTAAAAGACAATCTCTATTGTTTATTGTGCTTTGAATGCAACCGCTAACAGTTAGCTAACAGCTAACTGCTAGTCTAAATACACCTGATCTGACTCGTTATAATTAAAAGGTCTTCATTTAAATGGGCACTTTGCAGTCCTAATGTACCTCTCGTACTTGGTATCTGTTGATGACCCTCGGCGGCCACTTATCTCTCCTGACTCCACCTAAAAGTGTACGGGGAAACTTCAACCCCTTGTTTTTTATTTAATTTGCTGTGCAGCCGACCAAACAACATCATTTCGGTATGTCTCCTCCGTGGTGTTGCTACTGTCATTTCATCCATGTGGGTTTTGTTGCTGTGGGTGACGTCAAAATGTCCTGGATGCCTGTCTAACAAAAAGGGAGTCTGTGTGGATTTGCTCTGTTTTGGAGCCCCTAGTGGACGAGGGGAGAACTGCAAATCCTGGCACTTCTGCACAGGCTTCACTTTTGTCCATTTGAGGTTTTTGTTTGGTCAAAACCTGCAAGGTTTACACTTGGCTACACTATCATACCGATTAACATTTGTCCTGATAATGATTCAGAAATTGGATAAATATGTCTATTTGTGTGCATCCCTTTCAGAGAAATTAATATAAAAATGAAGAAAAATTCTTAGAATAATTAGGTTAAAACATTTTATTTAGGCAAAACAAGCTGCAAAGAAATAAGGCCGGCTACCGATAACGAAGCTCCTTTAAAACAGAGCAAAATGTGGGAATAAACCAATAAAGGAGATAATATTATGTAGTGAGCTCTAAAACTGGGAATAAAAGAGAATTTATTGCGCAAAGCTTAAATCTATTAAGAATTTTCAAACTGAGTTTGGGGAAAGAATATGCTGGACTTCCCAGGATAATGTGAGCTCTAAATTATTCCTAACTTAGCTGAAAGCCTGAAGGAAATATGTTTTTTTTAGCAGGAGTCTGTAAAGCTTTTTTTATTCAGCATTCATTTTTAAAGTAGTCTTAAAAAAACAGGGATATGCTGATAGTTGTTTTGTTTGAGTAAATGAAAAACCACATATGTGATGGCACACACACACTTTTGTTTGAAGCTTGGTAAAAATCAAACACTCGTGTCTCCCTTTTGAGAGTCTCTATTTGATGCATCTTTCTTGGCTCTGCTGCGTTGACTTCAGTCTGCATCCACTATTTTTAGCTTCTTTCATTTCACCGGAGGTGTCGAGAGATGTTGAGGCAAGGTTTCACAGTGAAAAGTAGCACATCCTCCTCTGGTGCAGCAGGAGAGGAAATGAAGAAATTCAACACAAAAACACTTTTTTCTCAAGTTTTTATGTCTTATATAATAGTAGATTACATCAGTTAAAAAATCATTAGAAAATATTAGAAAGATGCGGATCCAAAAACAACAATCACTACAAAGTTCTGTGTGGAACCTAGTTGTGATCCAGTTCAGTCTCAGCCAGTTAACACATCAGTAAACACAACTACATGAAACATCAGGTCTATAGTGACTCTGAAGCGTCACATCAATACAAAAGCCAAAGTGAGAATTAAAAAAACACAACATTACACAACTGGCCTCAATATTTCATAAGTGATTACAACACTCCAAAATTAGATTAAGCAACCCACAATTAGCTACAACACTCCGCATTTAGATACATAACTTTACAGTTAGCTTTAACACTCCACAATTAGCTACAACATTCTGCAATTAGCTTCAACACTAAACCGGGTGGGTGCCCTGGTGGTCTGATCCCCGGCTGCAGGAACTGGCTTTAGGGAGCCTGAGCTGGTGCGTGAGATTGAGCGGTTTCAACTAGACATAGTTGGATTCACCTCAACGCACAGCTTGGGCTCTGGAACCAGTATCCTCGAAAAGGATTGGACCTTCTTCCACTCTGGCGTTGCCCCCGGTGAGAGGCGCCGAGTGTGTGTGCATACTAATTGCCCCCCGGCTTGGCGCTTGTACATTGGGGTTCACTCCGGTGGACAAGAGGATAGCCTCCCTCCCCTTTCGGGTGGGGGAATGGATCCTGACTGTTGTTTGTTCCTACGCACCGAACAGCAGTACAGAGTACCCACCATTTCTAGAGGCCTTGGGAGGAGTGCTGGAGACTCCCTCGTACTCCTGGGTGACTTCAATGCTCACATGGGCGGCGACGGTGAGACCTGGAGAAATGTGATCAGTAGACACTGTCCCCCCGATCTGAAACAAAGTGGTGTTCTGTTGCTGGACTTCTGTGGTCACCACGAATTGTCCATCACAAACACCATGTTCCAACATTAGAGTGCCCATATGTACACCTGGCACCAGGACACAATGGGCCGTAGTTCTATAATCGACTTTGTAGTTGTATCGTCGGACCTGAGACCACGTGCCCTGGACACTCGGGTGAAGAGAGGGGCAGAGCTGTTAACCGATCACCACCTGGTAGTGAGTTGGCTCAGATGGTGGGGGAGGATGCCGATCAGGCCTGGTAGGCCCAAGCGTGCCATCGGGGTCTGCTGGGAACGTCTGGCAGAGTCCCCTGTCAGATGGAGCTTCAACTCACACCTCTGGCAGAGCTTCAAGCATGTCCCGAGTGAGGTCAGGAACATTGAGTCTGAGTGGACCATATTTCAGTGCCTCAATTATTGAGGCGGCCAGCCGGAGCTGTGGTCGAGGCAAAAACTTGTGCATGGGAGGAGTTTGGTGAGGCCATGGAGAATGACTTTCGAATGACTTCGAGGAGATTCTGGTCCACCATCTGGCGCCTGGGGAGGGGAAAGCAGTGCTTCGTCAACACTGTATACAGTGGAGATGGGAGGCTGCTGACCTCGACCCGGGACGTTGTGGGTCGGTAGAGAGAATACTTCAAAGACCTCCTCAATCCTACCAACATGTCTTCCGATGAGGAAGCAGAGCTGGAATACTCTGAGTCGGGTTCTCCCATCTCCGGTACTGAGGTTGCTGAGGTGGTTAAAGAGCTCTTCAGTGGCAGGGCCCCGGGGGTGGACGAGATAGGCCCGGAGTTTCTTAAAACTCTGGATGCTGTCCTGGCTGACGTGCCCCTGCAGCATCGCGTGGACATCTGGGACAGTGAGGGTGTCTACATGGAGAGGAGCCAGATGAGGTGGGCTCAGGCATCTGGTTAGGATGCCTCCTGGACGCCT
>JBAMIG010000022.1:5146341-5162967 GCA_037177335.1 Kiunga ballochi
CCCGAGATACTTAAACTCCTCCACTTGGGGAAGGATCCTATCCCCCACTCTTAGAGGGCACTCCACCCTTTTCCGGTAGAGAACCATGATCTCAGATTTAGAGGTGCTGATCTTCATCCCATCCCAGCCATAGTATAGTCACAGAAATTAAAAAGTTATGAATATCAGGCTGAACAGGGTTATGAGTTTAGTCATTCTAGTTTTTACTTGCATAAAGAAATCAAAGATTAACAACATTTACATTAACCTCATTTTAACTTTGTTGTTTAGGCATCCTTTAACAAAGACTTTTGTGATCCACCCACTACAGGTTTATCTGTTTAGACTAGTTTTTAATGTGTTATGACTATTATAATAATTTCTTATAGTTTCCAGAAAATATTGACAACAAAGAGAAACTTTTTGCATGATAAAGTGGAACTGATGCCAAACCCAAACTGATGGATCAGACAGACAACACATCCGATGTTCGTTTCACTGTGCATGTGCTTTTTTTGTTTTTATTGCAATAATATATCTGCACATTGACACATATTTACACACACATACACACATTGTCTATGGTCAGAACAAAACAGGAACTCCTGGATTTTTTAGCACTGAACACCTGGCTTGAGAAAAAAAAAAAAAATTAAACACAAACAAACCACCGGATGTCTAAATCTGATTCAGATACACACAATTAAACACGTACACACACTTCCAGTCAGCTGCACACACTCACACACTTAAACACATGCAGCATTTGATTTCCCACACTAGCCGGTACGAGTCCCAACGAATGTACTGCTTGCAACACAGACAGACGGGCCAACAATCCAATATTTACTTGCACTGGTACACTAATCTGGTACAGTCAACATCTGCATTGCCACAGGGAGGAAGATCATATGAAATATTTTTACTCTGATCATATACTGTATTTAGCCTATATATACTATTTACAGACCATAATCATAGTGTATATTTAAAGGGATTACATTTACACATGAAACAGCTTCTTTTTACAGCCACTACACATTCACTAAAAGCCTCTTTTTGTGTTAATATTGAGATGATTTGAACATTTTTGTTCTGTTTATGCTGCTAAGAGAGGATGCACAACGATAACTCACTTCAGCAGGACGAGCCATATGCAACAAATACAACAGATGGGTCTAAAAACAGGAAGCACTGCTGCTTTTTTTTAAATATCCCTACGCACAATGCACAAAACATCACTTTTTACAATCATCTATTGCAGTTTCTTTACAGATAACAATTTCTTAACAGTACCACTTCCAATAGTCTGCTGTGATATGTCAGTAAGTGTAGGGAATGAGGATGATGATGATAAGTGTGAAGGAGATGTCAGTCTGGTGAAACATGCTCATATAAAGAGAAGTGTATCTGTTTTTCACTTGGACCAGATGTGTATATAGTTAAATAGACGGATGAGTGGGTGGACAGCAAATGGAGGCCTTCCTCTTTTTCTCCTCCTCCTCCTCATTGTGTAGCATGAATGGCTTGATGCTGAGATGCTTTCCTCCTTCTACCAGCTTCCTCTACTCGTAGAAACTGCGATCACTGTAAGAAAGAAAAAGGTTCAATGAAAAAGGAATCATAGCCTATTTTCCAGGGTATTTTATATCACGTTTGCACTTATTGACAGTCAGTGATCCTTAGTGAAACACAGGGATTTAAAACAGCACAACAAGGCTAAAACGGGCTCAAAGTCACTACAAATACCCCACATGAGTCCAACCCCATTCTTCAGTATCACCTTTAAAGATGAGTTAAGATTGATTAGGTTGCAATAATGGGTACGGTTACATGATGTCTTTTGCAATTATTTATTCAGAATTAGGAAAAAAAAAAGTATTCTGCTTTGAGTTTACATGAAAATAATAATCCCAATTTAAGGTTTACACTTTTATTCACCTTCTCGTAATTCTGCTGACGTAACGCACGTACAGACATAAACAAACCACTTCCAGACATAAACAAACCACTTCCTGCTTCTTTGTGTTCATTTACAACAGCAAAAACCACATAAATTCATTAATTTAAAAAATGCACATAGGCCAGTCCTGCAGGTTTTCCATGTATCCCTGCTGAAGCTAGGTGTGTCGGAACAGGAATACATCAAAAATCAGCAGGACAGCGGCCCATGAGGACTGACTTTGGGCACCCCTGCTTTATTTGGACCTAAGTTGAAATGATAATAATTAGAATTAGGTCTTTACAGCAAAAATAACTTTTATTTAGAATTAAAGAAGAGGTCTAACTTCCATGTAAACATGACAAATGAGATTATGTGTCTGAGGAAACGGTTGACTGAAGTGGTTTATGAACACATCTAATTGACTCACATTGTATGGCAAGGATTACTTCTTAAGGCTTAAATAGTAAATCTGTTAGCAATACAATGCGTTAAAACATACAATTACAATGAAAGATGAGTAAAAAGGGTGTATTTCCAAATAACATGTAAATGAAATATAATTCCAGGTGAACGACTTTAAGTTAAGAAAGTGTATAAATATAGAAAATATATAAAAGATGTGAAAATGGAAAGGGTAATTGAATTAAAAAGAAATAACTGATTCTCTTTACTTCCACTGGTTTAGCGTTAGTCTGGTTAAGGGCTAACATTTGTAAGCTAACAACATTTAATGCTAGTAAATTGCAAATCACAAATCATTTTAATCTAATTTTGCCATTTTGTTAGTTAAAATAATAAAATAGATATTTAAAAGGTTTTAAAGTAATCAATGCTATTCAATAAAAAAAAAATCTATGGGTGCTAATCTAATAGCTAACAGCTAACATTTCAGCTACCGCTAACTGCTACATCATCCACTGCTTCCAGTCTGGTCTCATTGTTGTTGACCTTACCAGTACACAGCAAGAGCTTAAATTCGGATTTGGTCACCTTCATTTAACCTGGTGGTGGCAAAACAAAGCCATTCAGGTTGGCATTTAGGAGGAAGGGACTGTTTTCTGTTAGATCAGTCATGTTTCATGTATAAAAACAGCTAAACATCGTCTTCCTTAGAAAATAACAAATGAGATGCATGAAGAGAAGAAGGGTGAGGTTAGAAAAAGATGGTTAATGCTGAAGGAAGCTTGTTATAATGAATTAAATAATTAGATCATAGGTGTTTACTCACGCTCCCTCATCTCTGAGCAGAGACAGGAACTTGGTCACTCTGTAGTCTGGATCCATCTATAAATGGTAAAATAAAGCACTTAGAAAAAAAGTCAACATTTATATATATATATATACAGTATATATATTGATATAATTAATATAATTTCAATCATGATGCTGGTCTGTCACTTCATCCCAGTAAACTAAATATATAAATATTTCAGTTAGCATAGCCAACTGAAAAGCAATGATGTTAGCCTTAGCTAAGTTAGCCAAGTTAGCTACAATCATATCAGCGTTGTTTTTGGAAAATCCCAGACATTTATACAAGGAAAACACCCTACTGACAACCAATTTAGCTAATTCTTAGCTAGCTAGTGCTAGTTAGCTGACAGGCAGAAACTTTATATACCAAACAGAATTAAGGTTGATAATCAACTAATTGATTTGTTTATGATGAGTCTGTATTTTTACTATGGAAGCAATTTAGTGTTCACTCCACTATTAAGTGCAAATGATCATAAGAAAAATTGATGAATAAAATAATAGGACGTCACAATGCAAAGCTTTGCCTCACAGCGTTGTGTGTTTCCATTTATAAACAGGCGGATTGTGTCTGCCTAGAATCTCAGTTTGCTTCAGGTGGACTGAATACAGGAAGTGTTTTAGAGAGCAAAGTGCATTGTGGGTGCAGCATACTGTTACTGAACAAACACAAAAATGCAAGCATGGGAAGAAAGGCAGTTCTCATTGGGAAAAATGATTTGCTGTCAGACATGGAGGAATTCTGTAAAGTTCTGGTGGATTCATGGTCAACCTGCTGGATCTGCTGTAAATGCAGCGAACAGTTTAGATGTGTTGTAGCTTTTGTCAGTCTACGGATGGTTCAACTGGAAGGAATTGAGTTCTTCAGTACCTGCAGTGACATCTCAATGAGGACGAGGAGCTTCTTGATGCCGATCCAGACCCGCTTTCCTTTGAGCTGCTGGGCAATGCTGGCTCGTTCTTTATCAGTGAAGCTCCCAAGCAGCTAAAAAAACAGCAAAAGCAGCAGAGAGGTGGATATTTTCAGAGCTTCACTGCTTGAACAAAAACAACAATAATAATTATTATTTTGACGATAGAATTTTTTTCAGTAGCTTGAATTTACGAGTATAAACGGGAGGTTTTGCAAGTTTAAAGGTCAATAAGAAATGAATGGGCTTTCTGTACATTTGGTACATACCATAAATATCAAACACCTTATGTGTGCTTGCTAATATTTTACCTCTAAGGCATCAACTAGCTGCTCCCCAGTGGAGATATTGGGAATGTGGATGGTGGTACTGAAGGCGTCCAGCATCTCCATCTCCTGCAGGACATCCTTCCTGCTAGTGGTGCCGATAATGAGCAGCTTGCGACCCTGCAGAAGGAAAACCGCAACATTTTCAGCTTTACAGATTGTAATATTACTGTGCATGAATGCACGGGGGTCCAGGGTGGGCCAGTGCTACCCTGACAGCAGACAGGATGGCTCAGTTTTCCTGTCTGGCCCAATAAACAGATGTACCATGATGTTTATATGTAGCAGTTGTGCTATCGGCCTAAAACCTGCTAATTATTACAATTGTCAAATAAAATAATCTAAACTCTACTATTTCCTGGTTTGAGAGGCTGGTTGGTGCGATGATACAATGCTGACCCGAATCCACCAAAAGCTGTGTGTATTCCTGTTTGTTTGTTCATTCTTGTTTATCAGTTGGACCAGGAGGACATGCCAGTGCTGCCAAAACTGAAAATCTGTCTCAGAACTGTTTTAGGGGTTTAAAACTGGTCCGAATAATAAAACAAATACTGATTATTATGCTTGCAGACAATTTAATCCTCATAAAACCACAGAAATGGATGATTTATTATCTGGATCCAAGAACTGAAGGAAACTACTTGTAGTTTTTCCATCCAGGTTTAATCTAAGAGGCAGAAACATGGAACGATTGGATGGAGCTGCAGGAACATAATCTACACTGACTTTATGTGAAACTACCTAATTTCCCCAAACCAGCATCTCTCTGACGTTTTCCTCAGGCTTTTCAGAGGTGCTGGTCCGAATCCTTTCCTTTTGGACAGACACAGGCTTACTGTTGCATCCTGCTTCTATCATACATGCTACGCTAATTTATTTGATGGCTCTTCTTTGTGGTGCAAGCATTGATTTAATCACCTAACTCACTGACTGACAATAATTAAAATTACTGCAAACCCTGCCGTTTCCATGAAGGTTTTGTTTGCCTCTTAAAATCACTTCCTGCTGTAATAACATGAGATTGCAGTTTTGCTTTTTCAAGGTCATGAGATGATGAAGGTGCAGTTTCTGTGTTAGCAGCTAATGCTATCATTTGTATCCACTGGGACATTTCTGCAACAATATTTTAAAGTTACCATGTGTACGATTTGCTGACATGTATTGGTAAAAATGGACAAAGCAGGATGATCCAGTAGCCTTAGCATTCAACACACCAAGCTTGACCTAAATGGTGCTCTAGCACCGATCAGAGCCGGTGCATCGGTTTGTCATGATGTCATGTTTGATCCACAGCGAGTAGATATTACTTAACATATTGGTTATCATGACTAAGCAACTCTTTACCTTGGGTGGAGGCTTCTTGAGCAGCACCAGCAGAGCCTGTAGAACCAGGTTGGAGAAACGGGGACCGATGGGGACGTAGTCCAGCAGGCGCTCGATGTCGTCCACCACCACACAGCTAAGCTGGGACTTATAGGCATCATCAAAGACCTGAAACAGACGGGAAACTTGCACCCAGGCACACAAACAGACAGTAAATGCACCAGACATCGGAGCACAAACCTTTTTGATCGCCTGGCACTTGGAGATCTCAGAGCTTCCAATCATCTTGTCTGGAGAGCAAATCTTAATGAAGGGAAACTGGGAGTCCTCTGCAATCTTAGCTGCTAAGGCTGTCTTTCCACTGTGTGGGGGTCCTGTGGGCAGAAACAAGGGTACAATTTGCAGTTGCTTTGGTTTTACAGGGACACAATCATACTTATTGTTAGATACGTTAAAGTCACCACTTATATGTTGGGTCTTTGAACTTCGGGAACCCAGAGAGAACCGGCACGCTTATGGGGAGAACATTACTCCACACATATCAGGCCACTGTTCAGACCTCTGGCTGGGATTTGAACCAGCGAGGCCACAATGCAAACCCCTACTCCACCATGTCCTTTAAGTTTTTATGTCTGTCCTTTATGCTTTTTTGTCTGTATTCAGTTTACGGACCGAAAGTCAGCAGATGTGTTAGAAGAATCTGAGTCGAGGCAGATGTGCTTCATGTACGTCTGGGAAATAAAGACTTTGAATCGTTTTTTGGGAGTGTGAAGGTTTAATGCATCGTGTTTTCCTGCATTAAAAGTAAATAAATCATTTGATTGGATTTAACATGAAGTCCAAACAAAGCGTGCACCCGATTCCTGCAGGATTCCTGCGGTCTATCAGCCATCCATCGTACCAGCTATCAAACCTCAGGGGGATGTTCCTTATTCTTTCCAGATCTAATGCTTGGTACCCTTTAACGCTCTATGAACACCAGCGTTGTTTGGAGCTAATCAGTATGTGGTGTGAAAACAAAAAGACTGAGTGCAGTGATTAAATCTAAATGTATTTTTTGCTTTTTAATTGAAGGACTAGTTTAAAAGTGAGTGATTGTATTCTCACCCTCCAGTAACACGGCCACCAGCGGCGTACGGTCGCTGTTCTTGGTTTGCTGTACGAGCAGCTCTCCATCATCCAGAACGTGGGTGACTGGATCCCCCCATTTAATGATGCCGTTCATGATGTAGCTGGAATAATCTTCTTGATTTGTACCAAATGCCTGGTAGAGAAGTGTAAAGGTACCTGTTCAGCCTTTTAAAAAGCGGCACAGTTTGGACACAATCTGACCAAAAAGAGGAACGTACGGGCTTTATGTCATTGTTGAGGGATCCCATGAAGTCGTCTCTGGTGACCTGCAGCTTCTCTGCCCTCTCCATGTCCACCTCCACTGTAGATGTAGCCTGAAGAAGAGATGTGACCATTAGGTTCGTTGTAAGTGGGCCAAAGATGAGCCTAAGACGGTCCCGTTGTGGTCCAGGCTTTTGAAAGAATGAGTGCAGCACATTAGGTCCGCATTGCTTCAGAACTGACAGGTTTAAAGGTGTGAGGTGCCAGTACCTCACACAACACCCATCATAGATCCATTAGTGTTCAAATAGTGCCGTGTCCTGTTGTTTTAGGTTCAAGTACCGCTTGTTATTGTGCTGGGTCAGAGCTATGGGAGCAGGAAGTACCAGTACCAGCAATGTGAAGCATTGTACTGGTGATGTGGATGTGGAGCAGTCAGTTGGAAGGTTTTTCCACTGAGAATAGATGGAAGATTTTCCTGTTCTCTTATTTCCTCTGTGTTAAAGTCCTTTCAGTAGTAAAGCGTGCTCCCTGTACTTCTCTACAAAATGAAACTATGTTGTCAGAGCTGTTCATTCATCTACTGGTGATTGTTAAGTCTAGCAGGCTTTGCTGTTTCACTTGGGCCGGTTGGCATAATGCACATCTGTCTGAAGAAAAATAAAACCACAAAATGTTCGTGTGCTTTACTTTTCTGCATTTATCATAAAGTTTCTGCTCTGTTTTCACATGGAAATGATCAGATTATATTCATCACTGATGCAGGAGACAGATTATTATTTCCACCAGGACCACATCAGATCATATCTTAGCTTGTTTAGATCATTTTGGTTTAATTGGGTTGTTTTTAACTAGAGTTGGAATATTTTGAGTTCTTTTGTAAATAGTAGTAATTGATTAATTGTAAAAACCTCGATGAGGTCTCTTTTTTTCTTCTACTGGAAGTGATTGTACCAAACATTTAAACACCTTTTGTTAATATTTCTGAGAAACTTGTGTGTTTAGTTTAATAAATTACTGTTATATCTTCAATTTGATCCGGTTCGTTTGTTGTTATTGACCCTTTTGCCCTTAGACCAGTTATTTAACCCTAAAATTCAGTGTAATTATGGGCGTGACCTTTGACAGTAATCCAAATAAGTTTTGATTCAATAGAAACTAAATTTGTTTGGCTTAAAAAAACAGGTTTTGATGTTACTGTTAAGAAAAATAATCAAAAATGTTCGATAAAATGTAATAAGAAAGATAAAACCAAATTTTTATCCTGGAGGTCTGTCACCAGTTCAGAGGTTTTTCTTTTCCAGTTTAAAATGTACAATTTATTTTTTTAAATCATTAATCAATCCCATAATCCTCTGTGTGATGTTTTAAGAGCTGCAGTTGGATTAATTGCAGAAAACATCAGTTAGACAGGATCTTCAGCATGTTGGTTTGCAACGCGTCTTCCTTTCACTGTGGGAGGATTTTTAACCTTTTAAACCTCACAGCAAGTTGTTTTTTTTTAAATAGCCAAACTGGGCCAGACTGGGCAAACTGGACATTTTAGAGACCTTGCCTGAATAATTTGTTTTATAACATCTGCATATTTTCTGCTTTAGCCTTTGCAGACATAATATAGTGGAATTTAATGGAGGTTTGGAGACACAGCATCATGGTTCTAAAAGTTTATTCTGAAAGGGAGTTTTTATGGGCTAAACCTTTCCATTTGTCCCACCAGTAACACACAGACTAATCTTCACACACCAGTGTTCCCATTACCATGACTCCAAACAGATCCTGTTGCTGCTGGTGATTTTTTCAGTAGCAGTGGGCCAAAGCGTCATGCATCAAAGGGTAAACTCTATACTATCTATCTGATCCTATCCTATGTGTGCTCATTCTATATGTTCTCATTCTATATAGAAACATTCTGTAGGTTAACACGTCCTGGTTTCCATCAGAGCTGCAACACAGAGTCAAAGCCAAACTGTCTGATATTTAGGCAACATCCAGACAAAGACAAAGGGTGTAAAGCTCCAAATGCTGTGAGCCCACACACACCTGCTGTGTTCACATTATTTTCACTCTCTCTGCCGGCAGCGCCATCGCCTGCTGTTTGCATAGATTCAATCATGAAGGTTTTCACACGTGCTAACACAGCATGTGTGTGCTCCTTCACATGCTGACACTGATGCAAAGAGGCAGTCTGAGCTGATCGTTGTTTACATCTTAGAACTGGGATCTTCATACATGCCGGGATTTTATTATTTGTTGGCAGTTTGTTCCTGAATGCAGTGTTCTGTAAATCCACAGCGTTATAAAAGAAAATCGTTTGTTTTACTGAATGACATTGTTAAAATGTCACAAAATCACAGATGTGGGAAGTATCTCATTTATCTTTTACCCCAAACCTTCATCTGTCCTCAAGGAAACAGTGGTGAAATGTTGCCCTTTGCTATCCCAGCAATCATTGGATGAGAGGCGGGGTTCCCCTGGGCAGGTTGCCGGTCCTCCTAACTTTGAATGGCAATGTAACCCAACTTTGGTCAGTGGTAGGAGAACCCATGGTAACCCGGGTACTGATGCTTGACCCAGCGACCTTCTCGCTTCCCACCACACCACCGTGCAGCGCCTACATAGAGCTAAAAAATACCTTGATGTGTCGGTTCATGGCGGTGGACTGGGCTGCCCTGACCAGTCCCTCCAGCTCCGCCCCGCTGTAGTTCTTCGTCTCCGCCGCCAGCTCTTTGACGTCGACGTCTCCAGCCAGCAGGTTGAAGCTTCGCATCTTGTTGGTGTGAATGTTCAGGATCTGAACACGGCCCTTCTCGTCAGGCAGACCTGGAGAGTTCATGTAAGTTAGCTTCTGTGGAGGAGATTATGCCTAATCCATCACAATCTTCATGCATAACGTCACATTTCATGCTTCCAATTAAACCATAAACACCCTGAAATATGAAGCAGAGACATCAAAAGGGGGTCGACTAGCGCTTACCGATTTCCATCTTCACCTCAAACCTGCCAGGTCTCATCAGGGCATCGTCGATCAGGTCAGGCCTGTTGGTCATACCTGCAGAGGCGGGAAACCAGCAGTGATGCAGCAACTCGCAGGAAGCATGGCAGGAATGGGGGGTTACATAGAAACACACCACCTCTATATAATACTGTATTAGAATAAACATCCACAGCAAAGTTAGGAGACATTTTTTATGTTACTCATATTTATTGATGATTTAATACTTGAATTGAACGACACAACCTTTCTAACTTCTTTAAGACGTGCTGCTGTGTAGTAAAATGTCTCTGTTTCTTAGATCACTGGAGATAAATATTTAATATCATGTCATTTAAACTGCATTAGAAGTTAAATGATTGCTTGATGTCTGTTGATGCTGTGGTCTGTGTGAAGATGATCCATTCATCCATTATAAAATGTCCTGTTTGAGAGCACTCCTCTTTCCAGTCTGTGTTGGAGACCCATTCCCTCCATGGCCTCGACCCAAATGAAGCAGGCTCTTCCTTGTTAAACTGTGTTTGAACCAGTAAGTCCATTAAGCCTTTTTTTCCTCCACAGCCTTTCACTTTTTTCTCTTTTAAGGGCCGTAAATAAAGACTTTATGTGTAAATAAACGTCTAAAGCCATTAAGTGGTTCAACATTTTATCTGAAAATGTATGGAATCAGATTTGTTTCAAAATTTTCAAGCAAAACTTTTTAAGACTCAAGCAAAAACACTAGATTAAAACCAAAACTTTCTAAAAGTAAATGATCTCTTTTTTTAGTTAAATTCAGTCGTCTTGTTTACAGTTTCCTCATCCTCTTTCTTCTCTCTATTTTAGTTGCACTTCACAGTTTTTGGTTTTGATTCTCGATTGTTTGGTTTAATTTCTGACACAAACCTTTTAGAGGTGGGCTGTTTCGGCGGCGCATTCAGATTGGCTGGTGAGTTTTTGAGTGACACAACTGTAGCCCAGAGGCGGCTTAAAAGTGGAATTTTAATTTCCTAAAAAATATTAAGGTAAGCATTTGTCACTGTGTTGTGTACAGTAGTTATAGTAAACTAAAGATAAGTGACATTAACTTTGTTCTGTCCTCACAAAAAGCTGGCGAGATGCTTATGAAGGGGATTTTCTCTTTATGCAATGTTATTTTAGCTAAGGTACATTTCCTTATTTTCCCCTGATAACACTGACACATAGCAAAACCCAGCACTAAAAGTGAATCATGTACCCAAATTATGCTGACACAATCTGACACGTAGACACTTTGGGTGAATAAAGGTCCGAGGTCCTCAGAATGTCATCTCGACATAATATATCTCACATATCTGTTGTCCACGTGTAACAACAAGAGTTAAGGTCACTCGGAAAGCCCATATTTAGACTTCTGGGGTTCTAAAAACATGTGACAATGAGGTTGTACCTTGCAGTTGTCTATTGTGTGATTGGAAGTCTGAATGATTGACGAGGGAAGAGCCAGTGTAAAGATGGGTCATTAAAACTCTAAACGGTATAAGTACTGGAGGTCAAGATGTACGAGAAAAGGATTTTTGATGATTCATTGGGATGCGTCCTTTTTTGTATGATTGCTGTCCTGTACCTGTGAGAGAGAACCATGCTACAGATTAAATACTCATTCTTTATATTTTGGACCGGTTCTGGTTTTTGAGCACACTAGATGTCTCTGAGCGCATCTGCATTCTCTCCTCCGCATGAGGGGTCCTCCGTCCGGCCAAGAAATGATGACAGAGAAACGGGGACTAACATGATAAGTGAGTGAGTTAACATGATAAGTCAGATATAAAATGAACCAAAGTATTAATCCTGAGTCCCCATCCTTAACACTGATACTCTGTATTAGTGATACGAGGTAAAATGAACACCCTTCTGATGCGAGAGTTGTGGCTCGCAATATTGAACTATATTGTCTTATAAAAAGAGTAAATTTCTCCAACACTTACCTTCCGGGCTACAGCTGTCACTCAAAAACTCACCAGCCAATCTGAACCCGCCCCCGAAAGAACCCGCCCCCCAAAAGAACCCGCCCCCGAAAGGTTTGTGTCAGAAATTAAACCAAACAATCAAGAATCAAAACCAAAAACTGTGAACCGCAACAAAAAGAGAGAGAAGAGAGAAAGAGAACAGGAAAATTGCAAACAAAACAACTGAATTTAATTCAACAAAAGCTTAATAGTTTTCATGACGATTGATAATTTTTTATTTTGAGATCATTTATTATGCTTGAGTTTTAGAAAGTTTTGGTTTTAATTTTGGGATTTTGCTTAAGTCTTAAAAAGTTTTGCTTGGAACTTTCTAAATAAATCTGATTCCATAAAAATGTGCTCATTGAAACAACTGTTTTAATAACTAAACCTCCGCTTTGCCTCTGATCCCACATGTCCTACAACCTGCATGAAAACCATCTCTGTTACATGCATGTCCACGTAATGTGCATGAAAATATCATCCAGTAAATTGGCTATGCAAAATAAGAGATGATTATTTAAGCGAGGTGGATTAAAACACATTGAACTGTCGATTAAATGAACGTTTGAGTAAATTTTTTTTGTTTTTCTCTTTCATACAGTTAAAATAGAGCTCTGTTTGTGACATAGTTTATTTATTTAAACATCTATTATTGGAGGATTTCCTGCAAGAAGTTTCCTTTTTTGTTTTTGGTTGAATTTTTAATGCTGTTAAACCTGTTTCTGTGAAAAAACTATTAAAACTATTTTTTTTAAAAACCAAAACATGCACCGAACTGTGTAAATGTGCATAAACAGGGTGTTTGGCCTGACTGGTCACATGTGAATGAAATGGGCTGATTATCGCTGCAGTTACAGTGAAGCTGATGACGACGGCAAATGGGCTCCATGTCGCTTACCGATGACCAGGATGTTGTTGAGCTGCTCCACGCCATCAATCTTGGACAGAAGCTGGTTGACCACGGTGTCGTGCACGCCCGTGCTGCTGGCGCCTGTGCCTCTCTGCTTGCAGATGGCATCCAGCTCATCGAAGATGATGATGTGGAGGCCACTGTTGGCTCCCAGCTGGAATCAGCAACATTTTCTGTGTCAGTTGAGTTGTTGAGCCTCCTGAATGCAGCTGAGAGAGGAAGGAGTGTCTCACCCGCTTCTGTTCCTCCTCGGCTTCAGCAAACAGCTTGCGGATGTTCGCCTCAGACTCTCCCACATACTTGTTGAGGATCTCTGGGCCATTGACGACCTTCGGCTCTCTGGCATTGAGCATCTTGCCAATCTGCCTGGCCATCAGTGTTTTACCACATCCGGGTGGTCCAAACAGCAGAATCCCCTTCACGTGCTTACACCCTGAAACAACAAAAAGCAGTTTTATTAAAGGAAAAGCTGGAGACTGAGAAAAAAAGGAATAGAAAGTGATGAGGGGAGATAATGAGTGAGGGTGTAGGAAGAAACTGAATATACTGAAACATAATCATATAAAACGCTTTGGTGTGTGCAAAACCAGGAGAAAAAAAAACATATTAATAAAATGAATCATAAAAAAAATGAAAAAATTGTGTTATTTTCTACCTCTGCAGATTGTACAAAATACTATTGTAGCTCATTTTCTCTGTGTTATTAACAAATATAACATTTAATTAGGGGACGCAGTGCTCAGTACCTACATAATTTGATTCTCAATCCAATTTTCCTCCATAAAACCCCCAAAAGCTGCCAGCACACTTTCCCAGTCCCAGTTTTTAAACCTAAAAACTACATAATAGCTAAAACAAAAAGAACAAGAACGTTCCTTCCTGGTAAAATAACAAGATTTAGGAAGGCAAATGTGTAAAAATGCAGAATAAGAGAGCCCATAAACATGGTTTCTCACCCATCTGCTCCACTATGTCAGGGGGGAAAACTCGGGAAGCAAAGGCTCTGCGGAAGATGTCGGAGAATTCTTTGTCCAGTCCACCGATTCCCATCTTCTCAAAGTTCCAGTCTGGGTTGATGATCGTCTGTCGGGCCTCCTTGGTCTTTGCCTTACCTGATCAAACACAATAGATTCTCAAATACTTTGCAAGTAAATCACCTGATTCTCTTAAATCAATGAAAGAAAAATTAGATTTAAAACTGTGGGAATAAAGTGGTTGTTGGTGTATTTGGTGTCTTCATGCTCAGAATCGGCCTCTTTTATCGAGATAATGGTTAATTCAGATTTTCAAACTGACTTGAGAAATAACTTAGTTGTTTCTGCATAATATGTTAAAGAATAAGGAAGATTTATCTTATTATTTTAATTCTCACAATGTGAATGGTAAAAAATCTCAAATTTAATCTGTAAATGTAAGCTATAGGCTATACCTTTATCTGGCAACCCACTGAAGTATCCGCTTTAGAAAGCAGGACTGGGAAATCTTAAGGCTGCACTGGGAGAACGTGTTCTTGCTGCCATCTTGTGGAATGAATGGTTATATGATTATTACCATGTTTTTCATGCTGTCTCACTGTGGCTGCACACTGATGACATTTCTCAACATTTTGAATAGTTACTTTTAAATGAAGTGAAAGTTTTTTTTATCTTCTTAAAAAGAAGTAACGTACCAACAAGCGTGAGGGACGAATTCTCAGCTTTCTCAAAAATCACCTGGCTGTTGCCCACCATCAGACCGATGTCGATCTGTCGGAGAAACCAGAGTTACAGACTTTTCTCTGTTTGGAGGGGTAGAAGATTTACACACTAAATGAATCCCTACATCTCAACATAGAAATGCAGGATTTCTCCTCATAACTCTTGAGGGTAGTGAGAATATTAAATGATTTGTCTTTACTTCTATTTAGACATAAATGCTTTTATGTTAAAATGACACATAGCAGCTAGCATAGCTATGCTAGCTTTTACTGTGGAATAATTCAACAAAAGTCTTAATGTGTCTGAAAATAAAAGTAGACCATTTGTAAGCTCAATGAAAAGGAATTATGATAAAAAAAAAAGTGTATTAGATTTAAGATAGCATGAGGCAGTAGTGTATTACTTTTAGTCATTTGAAAAAGTGCTGTGTCATTGTAAGCTAACTGTATCCTGCTTATTTTTTTCTCCATTTCTCAAAGAAATATTGAATAGTTTATCATAATAATGTTGACATAATGTTTAAAGTGTAAAATATTATTATTTTTTGTGTGTTTGTAGAAACTGTGAAATTGAAAGAAAAGATTAGCTATCCTGCATGGATTTGTTAGCATACTACGTTTCTGGCCCTCAGGCTGTGTTTTGCATGCCGAGCCTCCGATTCTTCATTATTTTGTTTTCCATTTCAAGCAGAAGGATCAACACCTGAAATCATTTACAAAATAGATTTCTACTCTTTATGTTTAAATGCTAAATCAATGCAAGTGATGAATCAAACTTTGGCACAGAATTTTATTTCTGCTTCTTTTTCATCTCACTCGCTACCTTTGATTATTTTAGCTTACTATACAAACTAACAAGTAAAATACTATTAGTAGAGGTCAGAGGAAACAGGCTGGCCTTTTTAAAGATAGTGTGTAGTTGTTATATTCTCTATTTAAAAACCCAACTTACATTAGCCATGTATATTTAGTTTTTAATCCCAGTTCAATTTCATGTTTACTCTCTGGAGTGTAATTACTGAGGGGTAATGCTGCTGCCCAGAACAATCAAGAAATCCCATAGGTACCAAAACTGAATTACAGGTACTTTCAAAGGAATTTTGTGGCACAAATAAGGTAGACGACTCTGAATCCCTTCAATCAAACCCTGATATAGTTGCTGACTTCCCTTTGGTCCAGTACCTTTTGCTTCTTTCCAGAGGCCGGTTCTCCTTTGAGGATGCTGGCATCCATCGCCTCAATGTCCTTTACGACCAAGCCGAACAGCTTGTCGCAAAAACTGAACACTAACTGAAAGGCAGAGAAAAGCAAAAGTCAATCATGTTTATCCTTAAATGCGTATAAGCAACGAGATACAAACCTGCTGGGTGACTGAGAAGGCCTGGTTGTTAAACTGCTGGATAAACTCTGCGGCCATTTTGTCCGAGTCGTATGGAGAAGAGTCTGTACTCTTCTTTTGCAGGAAGTCAATTTCGATTGTCATGGCGCCAATGCACTGCCTGGACTTGTCAAAGTTGTAGTTGGACACTAAATGGACAGAGAAGACAGAATTATCTGTAAGTCAATGTGTGGTCATGAGGCAATAGTGGGTAAAATCAATGTAAAGCTCAGAAGAGGATTTGGGATTTTGGGGTCTGATGTCCTATGTAAGATACAAATCCTGTGACTTTTTGTTTCCATCCTGTAAATACAGCATTACAATGGGACCAAAAAGGCCAGAAGAACAAGAATAAAACCACAAAGGTTTTCATTTTCTTATTTTTTTTAGTGGTTTCCGTATCATCTTCTTCCTCTCTGGTTTGTGTGTCAATGTTTTATGTCAGCGCTGACCCGTCATGGACTGTGCACATCCATCTTCTGCTCTGAGCATAAAATGATCTTTATATGAAAATGTCACAATGCAGGTACACCCTGATTAGTTCATTGCTGTTCACATGTTGTCCCTCTCTCCCACTCCCCTCTCGGGGAGTGAGGATTGTTTCAGATGC
>JBAMIG010000022.1:5163752-5176145 GCA_037177335.1 Kiunga ballochi
CACGTGTACGTTTCAGAATTAGTTTATACCAGTGTTTTATGAGTTCATGATACACAATTATGCTGTGTCATCTCTAGGTACAGGTATTCTGGTAGATTTAATCTTTATGAGGAAAAAGTCTCTGCTTAACAGTATTTAGAAAAACAGATATCACCCTCACTTTTAATGATTTTATCTTGATTTTTGCTGCTTGTTTCTGTTTTTATTCTCCTTTATAACATCTGCAAACTTTAGATGTTTTTATGCAAAGCAGTGTACCTGAAAGGTGCTGTACAAATAAACTTGCCTTGCCTAAAGATATAATACATTTGTATAATTTTAATAAAGCACTACCCCCAAAAATCAGATCAAATTTCATGACTGCACTTGACTTTGTTCTCTCCAAAGGTAATGTTGTACTTTGTTGTACTTTGTACTTGCTAGTTTACCTGGAAAATCCTGACATGAGTCAGCTAAGCTAGCTCACTATAGGATAGCTGAGCTAAGCTAGCTGGTTGTATCATATTTAAGTCCACAGAACCGCAGTTTAATATGGTAAAAGTACTATAAATGATGGGGTTAGAAAAAAACTAATCATAAGTTTTGAATATTTATTTGATCTAAATGACAATTTCATACTATTTTGCTCCACAATAATGAACATAAGAATCATGAAAAGAGTGGAGCAAAATGTTTTGTACAGCTTTAATTAGCATTGTGTTGAGATAGCATGAAAATGAAAAGAAAACACATGAACCACAAGTCTGATGTTTTAGAACTGTGCACTTGTGGATGAATGATGTGGGTGGAAAGACGGAAGCTGTAATAGATGATTGGAGACATGCTAGTGTGGCTACTAGCAAACAGCGATAATGACTCACTGTCCTGACTGCAGATCCTTCTCACTCACAACGGCACAATTAGTCAGAGACAGCTCATCTGTCGGGCATCGCCCCGCTTGCATGGTCTGCAAAGGCAAAGACAGAAGAGGTAAGGTGGAGGAGGAAATAAAGAAACAATCATTTTCAGTAGTTCTTTTAAAAAAATCTTATAAGTATCTAATCAATACTGAACTCAGACTCGTCAAGCTGAAGACAAATGTTGCACAAAAACAGAAAGTTCATGAATTCTCGTTTGTTTTTGCTCTACAGAAACAAAATAGTTCAATTAAATTCCACAATTTGATGCTACTTCTCCACAGAATAATGCATATTGATCAGTAGAAGAAATAATATAGCAACAGTGATTGTTTATCACATCGGAGCCTGAGAATAGAGTTGAATGTGATGGTGTCAGGTTAAGTATAACAGCTTTATGAATAATTAAAACCAGTTTTACAGGAAAAAGACCATGTTGGTTCAGCACCAAAACAAATAAAACTAAATAAGAACCTTAACAGAAGCTTTGTATGCATAACGGGTGCTTTATTCTGACATGGCTAGCAACTGGAGCAAACCTTTAGCATTCCCAATGAAAGTGTTAAAGCGGAGGTCTATGGCTTTCTGGGTGCTATGATCAATAACGGCCCAAACACAAACAGACTTGATGTTTCTGATTTGGAAGAAGCCCGACTGCTTTACAAGCCAAAACTCAGGTTTTATTTAGCATTTTAGCCTCTGTAGCCTTCAGACTGATTCTCGTTTGACTGGTTTTCTGCTATGACATATCGTCTCAGACTATTCCTCATCGCTCTGGGTTTTCTGTATTAGCTACAACCAGATTATTTTACCAGTGTGTCAAAATGAAAACCAGTCCAACTGAGAGAAAAGTATGAATCCTTCATTTCTGCTCATTTACGTAACACTGTCTGACATCACTGAGGAGCACGGTAGCGCCAAATCGTCTTCGGACAAATCAAAAGACGCCTGTCTGCAAACCAAAGACATTCCCGTACGCATCTACTCCGGCCTGAGCTGATGAAGTGGTAGCCATGGTAACTGCAATAAGGAAAGTGGCAGAGCTTGTATCAATAAAAGAAGCTTTACTGTAGGCTGATTTATCCCAGGCTTGCATGACACTGTTGCCACAAATAGTTTCATGTTGTTTCAGGGAGGCTTTACAGAAAACACACCACTGACACGAGGACTGGGTCAATTTTTTATACAATTACTCGATTATTTGTGAAAATAATAAATAGCTGCAGCTCTAACTGACACACAATGAAAAATTATCTCTGTTGAAGGAATAAAATAACCAGACTATTTAAAAACAAGAGGCTTAAATGTTCATTTTGTGATTGGAGGATGAGATTATTTACACAAAAAATGGTGACGGGTTGGATAACCTATGGACCTATTTTGTTCTATCTTTATATACAGTACTTGATTTTTGTCTTGCTTGTAAAAAAACATCTGGATTGTCAGTGTAATTGTTCACAGACTTTCCTTTTACCAGAAGATTTTACTGGGGGCACAATATAGAACCAGACCAGATAGAGGTGCTTAGCGATAATAGTGCAAGTGACTTATTTTGCTGACAGGGGAACAAACATCACACACATCTACACTATTGTCCACACAACACTCACATCACAACAATCTTGGACAAATTTAATATACAGATTTTTCAAATAAAATATGTTTAAGCAGCCGATAAACACATGTTGATGTGAGTAAAGGTATGTTTTCTGCCTTAGTGAGGCTCAGATAAACGTTAAGAGTTATACTGGGATGATGTTATACTGGGATTATAATAAACGATGGAAAGAGAGCCTTCAGCTATCAGGTTTCTCAATTATAAATGGTAAATGGACTCATACTTATATAGCGCTTTTCCAGTCTTATTGACCACTCAAAGCGCTTTACACTATACAGTCACATTCACACACACATTCACACCCCGATAGGCACATCAGGGGGCTGGTTGGGGTTCAGTGTCTTGCCCAAGGACACTTCAGCATGTAGTCAAGGGAAGCCTGAATTGAACTTCTAACCTTCCAGTTGAAAGACAACTGCTCTTCCACCTGAGCTACAGCTGCCCAAATTAAATAATGAGAAGAAGAAAATGTAGCCAAACATTGATCCTTGGTGAACCCCAGGGAAAAGAAACAATCCAATGAGCTACTATAGAAAATGCTGAGTCATGCAACAACCTAAATACATTGATCAGGAATTTTTCTATCAGAAAATTCTGATGGTTCACAACACAATAAATGATAATATCTATGTTTTGAGACATTACACTTTTATAAACGAGCTGTTTGAGCAGCTGCACATGGCTAATGACAAAGTTGGCACTCTCATTGAAAGGTGCCACATTAGCGTAAAAGTTTTTTTTTTTTTCCATATTCCTACATTTATCTGCAGAGCAAAGATTTATCAGTGTAATCAACACCAAAAACTAAACATTGTGCATATTTAGTCAATATTTTTTCTTCTTCCGGCACTGGAGCAGAGCAGACACTTTTTCCCTCTCTCCTCCTCTGTATATTTTTGCTCTCGTCTCTTTTCTGAGAGGAGAAACCGCCTGCCCGGCTGAGACCTTCCCTGTAGGATACGCTCAGGACCCGTGGGCCCGCTGGCGTCCGGTGTGCCTGGGGATCCTCTCTGTTGAAGATGCGGAAGATTTATACATATTTTATTTTATGATCATGGGATTTCTCATTTTTGGATTGAGTGGATTTCTTGTGTGTTCCACATTCTTGAGGCTGCTGCGTGGGATTGCAGCGGACGTTCAGGGCATCACTCACTCCCTGAAAACTCTGGCCATAGAGGAGCAGGGACCCAAGCTGGAAGCTATCCTGGCTTAGGGTAGCAGATTGCTGGCGGTACCAGAACTCATTCGGGCTCTTTTCAACCGTTTTGAGCGAGCGATGCGTCGCGAGGAGGGTGCAGCAAATTGACCATCTTATTCGGCTGTTTGGCTCCAGGATCCCAGCTGCAGAACTGAAGGTGGCAAAACAACGGCCTGAACCCAAAACAAGCTTTATCTTATCTGGTCCTCCCCCGACGGTCTGGAAATTCTTCTCCTGCAGAAGCGAGATGTATGACTGCTCTGACCTGACCCTTACCCTGTCTTCCATGGGAAACGGCCTTGGTGGATCTCCTGACGACGCACTGTTACCATAGTGACGATCTGAGGGTGAACTGCTATGGACTGTGGACCAAACACCTCACTATACCTGCACGTGCACACTCATGTCACATGATACACAACACGCCCTTGTTGTCACTGCTACTGCTCCACACCCCCACATCACCCCTACCCCTTGTCGCGTGAATTGTTCTTACATGAGCTTTAATGTTGAGGTGTTTTTTTTTGTCAAGTATACTAGTCTGCATATGAGTTATGCTGAATAGGATGCTTAGTTTCTTTTTCTCTCCTCAGATAATCTCCTTATGTGTTTTATTTCTCCCCAATCTGCAAAGGGTGCGCCGGTCAAGCTAGCTGCGCCTCAGGATGGCCGTTACCTGTCTACTATGTCTGCATTGGTCTCAGATAGCTGGGAGCTACACATTAGTGTAGTTGCTAGAGCCAGGATTTAGCCTGAGTGAGGGAGAGATGGGTAATATCACAGATAACTTTTTATTTAATAAATATGTGATGGAAAAGGAAAAGATAAAGAAAGTGTAACTGTTGTGAGCCAAAAACAGAAAATGGTGCCTAAAGTAACGTGATTCAGAATCAAGAGTACTACTACTTCTTCCAGCAGCAGTTTTAGGATGTTTTTAGGATCATTCAAAGCTTATTGAGCATTTTTAAGTGTGGTGAAAAGCACATTTGTGTAATATATATATATAAAATATAATAAATGTAACTAATAACACAGTCTGTTAATATGCTGGTAGCATGATGTTTGTGTTTATTTGGAATCATTTTAATAACCATTTACGTGTTTTATATAAAAACAGCTCCTTCAATGATCATAAATTAGAAACAGGAATGTTTCAAAATGATTGATAAAGTTATAAATTGGTAAAACTTGCAGAAAACACAAATATGTACTAAATGAGTTTATAGAGAATGATAAAAGGAAGTGGATGCAGAGAGGGCCTGGGGTGAGACAAACACTGCAGTAGCCCAGCTATGTACGAATTACAGGAACATCCAATATAACTCCAAAAACAAAACCAAAGTATTTACTGGGATTTTCACAAACACCCATCTTTACGGTTCATATAGAATCAGATGTCAGAGAATAACATGGGGATGATAAAAAGGCAACAGAAAATCTGATCAGCAATGGATCAAATACATGTCCAGCCATGAAGCAGATGATCTACAGCAGCAGCAGACCACACCGGGTGCCATTCCTGCAGGTAAAAACCTGAGGCTACAGTTCACACACACACACCAACATTCAACAATGTAAGATGGAAACATGTTGCTGGTGGGTGAGTCTCCATTACAACTCCACAATCAGATGGTGGGATCAGAATTTAATGGAAACCTCATGAAAACATGGCTCCATCCTGCCGTGGATCGATGCTTCAGGCTGCTGGTGGGATGGTGTTGGGAGGATTTTCTTGGTCCACTTTGGGCCCTTAGAATTAATGTTGCATTTAACCACCTCAGCCAATCTGAGCGCTGCTTATGGCATTACATCTCTGCCATTAATGACGAGGGCATATTTTGTAATCAAGGGAGCGTTATTTATAAATCGAGAGCGCGCACTGACCTGATAACAGGTGTATTTAGTAATGGAGAGCGCGTATAGCTCTGATCGCAGGAGTTTCAGTTTCTCACGAGCGCCTGAATGCAGCACCACGAGCGTGTAAATCCCCCCTCCCCTTCTCATCTCTACGCTCACGCTGAAAACTTCTGCGCGCTCGTTCTGTTTAGTGGTGTCAGTCGGTGGGCGGGACCTCTTCTGATTGATCTGATTGGCTGGATTTTAGCTCAGAGATGACACCGCGGGACTTCCTGTTATTACATTGTTATGGCCTCTTTCTCAGAGATGCTTCACAAGAATCTGTAGATATCAGCAGCAAACTTCTGTTTTGCCGTTTCTTTAAATGTAAAGAGGCATGTAAAGCCCCGCCCCCTCCAGGTCACAGGAAGTTCCGCCATGTTTGTAGCTTGATAGCAGTGATACGCTCCCGGCAGAGAAACATTTTATTAGTAAGTTTACTATAAATGTCAACATATCAGATTCACCATATTGATTACCTGGAAGTCCACAACGTTATTTGGCAGCAAATATTGTTATGTAATAGATAAAAAAATGTAATAGAGAATAAAGGAAATTAAACAGACTGAAAAATCTGACCACAAAGATTATTAAGATATATGCACAGCATCAGGAGAGAATGAATTTAGATTTCCTGCATCCTAAACACTGAAGAAGTACACAAAAACATATATTTAAGGGCTAAAAAAGCTTGATAAGAGCACAGAGTATGCTAGAGACTGATTGCAAATGGAAACGTAATGAAAAAATGTTTGTATTCATCTAAATGGAAACGTCCTGCTTTCAGCTGGAGAGGCAAAGTGGCAGTAAAATCAATATGAGCCAAAGTGAATGAACTCATCAGATCAGGCTCTTTCTGCTTTTCTATCATCTGCATCCCATCTAGGCTAACCTAGAAACCATCTCTGTAGCCTAGAAATAGTGGACGAGGCATCGCAACATGGTTTATTTAAAAGCAAAGCCTGAGTGGCGTGATCTACATGCAATCCATGTCTATTTGTTTAGAAAATACGTCTGAAAGCCAGTTTCTGATTATGACAATACAATCCAGTAAAATAAGCTTTTAGATAAAACTGAAGGGTTAAAATAGAGTTCACACTGAACTCACTTCTGGGGTTAAGATGCATGAGGATGTAGCTGGTTTGACATCTAAATCCTCCAGTCTTCCCTGCATGTTATTCATGTATAAATATAAAGATAAAAAAAACTGAAAAATGTTTGCTCATCCTGAGGGAATGGAGTGGGCTGGGGCCAAAAATCAAACTGTTCCTGCAGGGATGCAAAAATCTACAGAAAGCTCATGCAATCATGTGATGGTGACCTGGGTTATGTGTCTGAGTATATTTGGATCTAGCCTTTGTAGACAACATACTGCTGAGAATGTTCTGCACAGCCTGTGGATCAGTGGACCCCAACCAGTTTGTAACCAATATCTCAGAAAGTGCCAGAGGTTAGTTCAATAGCAATGTGCGGCAAAATATCCAGTAACACAACAGCATCATAACATTAAGAAAAAGGATCAAAACTTCTATTTTTTTATTTGATTCAGTGCAAAGAAACTTTCACATGTCAGGATTTACAGCAGGAATATTTTACTCTGGTCTTTAAAGGTCACTGTCCTGCAGGTTTTAGAGGTTTTCATCACATCTTACATCATTGAACAGATTCAGGGGCGCCTCTAAGAAGGAAAGCTAAGCTCTCAGGAGATTACATTAAAATATTTTCACTGTCATCTAGTGGGGAAGTTATGTAGCCATTTAAAAGTCAGACTTTCTCCTTCAATTCTTTTTTGTGGAAAAAGCTTCAGTCTAATTTTCTTAGACTTAACTTTAATAAACCTTTGGGATGACTCCCTTAGAAAAATTAAATTATTCTTTCCAACACATCCATCCTGTGTGGCGTGGGCTGCAATGAGCATACTGCTGCCAAAAGAATCTGTTCATAATGGTATAGATGCAAAACTTATCAGAAATGCTGCAAACAGAACGGTATCCATTGATAAAACACACATCCATCTATTAGCATTTTTTTTAGCAACATACTGTGTAAGGTTTGAATCCACAAATTTTTTTTTTAGAAATATTTATTTTTGTTCCTTTTACCTGTTGTGGAAGAAACTCACACTGGCAAAAAAAAAAACTAGAATAAAGTAAACTCCTAAAAAAGGTTGTGGTCAAAAGTCTACCAGGAATTACTCCCCATCATGAAGCCATGAAGCCCTGAGCGTATTAGTTAGCGCTGACGGTAATGGCTGCCTCTCCAGTCTTTTTTTTTTATAGCTATTTTAGGTTTTTTAAAACTTTCTACTTTCTACTCTTATTGTGAAGAGATAGTGTTTTATACATACATTCAGTTATTATTTTTACCTTTAAAAAGCAACAAAGAGCCTGTCCTCACTTACTCATGAGGGGAACAGTTAGCTTTGCTAGCTCAGCAAGCTGCTAGCTTTGCTAGCTTAGCTCAACAAAATTCATCCTGTTTCATTTTGGCTAGCTGCTCTGCAGTCGCAGAAGCAGTTAGCCTTGGCTATGTTAACACATTATTATGGTGTGGACCCTGGCCTCTGGATGGGGCTCACAATGTACCAGTGTTTGTATATTAAAGAGAATTTAAAAAAACAGTAAAAAAAGTTATTTTTTTATTTTATTTTCCATTGAACAGAGACTATTTTTAAAATTCTGAAAATTAACTTGAAAAGAAACAGAGTTAATGAAGTTGAAGAAAAGAAAATTATTAGATTGCCAAAGGTTTTCTAAGAAAACAGGCCACCTCATTATCAGGATTTTAAATGGAGCAACTAGCTGTAACTACAGCCTTCTTTCAAAACAGCCTCGGCCTTTTCTTACTTTGACAAGTTAAAGTCAGCAACAACTGACTCATTCAACCCCATACAACATATCCCGTTTCTGGGTCCAGTAGTCTCACTGGTTCATAAAACTCAGATTGGTAGTGTTTCTTCACATGAAAGTGCTGAAAACAGATTTCCCTCTAATGTAATATCTCTACTTAACAGGAAAACTTTTGGAATCGATCTAATTTTGCTGGTAAAGAAAAGATTTCAGTGGACACGTAAGCTTTGTGATCTTCATGTGTAGTTATAAGTCTGCCCGATTGATGTATGCTTTAATGACAAAAATGTCCATCAGGCAAAGCACTTTATCCTGCTCTTATATGAAACAGCAGACTAAAAAAGACTTCCTGAACACTAACAGCGACTAACTGTGACTAACAACAACTTACTAAAGACTAACAACAGTCTAACAGCAACCTAATGAAGACTAACTGAAGACTAAACGCAGACTAACAGTGACTTACTGAAGACTAGCATAAACACAGGTTGAACCGAAAATGAAGCCAAACAGGAAAAAACACCAGAAACACCACACAAAGTGTCCAAATTATGACAGTATACCGTGTCAGCCACTTCCTTTCTTGTAAAAAGTAACACCAACCAGTCTTATTGAGATAAATAATTTGCCAGCTGAATCAAAATGTGAAACTCATGGTGGAGCTTTTCCATTTTGTTCTTGCCTTCAGGGACTTGCAGTGCAAAAAGGGAGTTGATTAATGGAAGCTAATGAGCTCTGGGTTTTTTTTCCATTCAGTCAGCATGTGACACCAGCTTGACATTGCAGCTCAGTCTCTGGGTTGCAACGGTGCAAGACACTGTATGGCTTTGCATTGTGCAGGTCTTTTATGGTGCTATCCACCACCTAGCGAGGGGCAGAAAGCAGCGGTGCAGGTAGAGAGAACAACAAACTGGTTGGAAATAACAAATCTATTCACATGACGAAGAAGGTGGGCAGCTCGCTTGGAGATTATGTAGCCATACATACCTTATAAAATATTACGACCTTGTGGACACCAGCGTAGGCAAGCAGAGAGGAAGGACAGAAGACAGTGTTTGAGACGAAAGGGGACTTGGAGCAGTAAGCTGCTGGAGCTGAGACTTAAAGCTGAGATGGCTGCAGACATGTGGATGCAAGCTGCATTCATGAGCATGTATTCACTTATGCCAAACATGGAAGTGTCTCTGCATGCAAGCCAGAGTTGGGGTTTGATTGAAAAGAATTATGAATTTTCTTCTTGCTTTCAGCAAAATGGAAAGATGCTTGTTTTCTAGCTGCAAATTACACCCCAAGTCTGGTGGTTTTATTCCAAACATTTACAGCTATGTCCATCACGAGGCAGGGTCTATTCCCCTCAATGGAGACATGGTGTCAACTGTCCCATTGTGGTGATAAACATAGACATAAGAGAAAAAAGGCTTTTTTTCTCTTATGTGTGAATAGCATGTTTGTTGGATGAGTAGGGAGATGTTGGTGAAATGTTTTTTTAATGCATTAAACAGGAGAAAGGAACTTCCATTCATCAGTGAAAATCAATAACAGGGAAGATGTTTTCATTTGTGATGCTTAATGACCCGTGTTAGTGGGCAGGGCAGGGATTTAAACCAGAACTTCAGCTGGCATGCTCAGACAAGACAACAAACAAGAAATCACAGGTAATGTCATGATATAAGAAAAAGTGGCACAAACAGGAATGTTGTGCTAGCTATGTGATGCCTTTAGCGACCTGCAGAGGAGTGCAAACCGCATGGGGAAGCTTTCAAACACGGGATAGTCTAGCATCTTCTATCAGCTCCATGTTAGGAATGCTTATGACCAACATAAAGAGATCCAAGCTGAAAAAATAAAAGCCAATTAAAGGTTTAAACTGTTTATCTAAAGGATTTTTTCCATTCTGCAGATACAGTGTGTTCCTCACAACCCTTCATTCATGTTCTGCTTCAACCTTCACAACAGACCGACATGCTTCACATACATCGTTTCTGACTCACGTCATGTATCAGTAAAGTCCGTAGTGAGCTAGCTAAAAAGCTACGCTCATTGGTTTTATAATTACATGTAAGGGATGTAGGTTTCATTACTGTATCTCTCTCTGCACTTATGATCAAATCTGATATAAACGTAACAATTTTGTTCCCAGTCAGGTTGAAAAACAACAAAAATATTATCTTTTTATTTCATCTCCTGTTTTTCTTTATGACAGTGATGCAACGCTCCAGCCAGCTGTTAAGCAGCTAGCTGCATTGGTCAAACTGAATCTAAAAAGCTTTGCTCACACACCAATGCAGCGGTTTCCCTTTAAAAATCACACCCCACCCTTACACACACTTTCCACCACACAATCAGTGCAAAGCTGCAACTGAATCGACATGTCTGCAGCGTTTTACGGGGAATCGCGGCAGCTGAGAGGACACGTAAACGTAGCTGCAGTTAGCACGTGTTGGTGAGGTGGAGAGACTAAATTTATTGATAAATAAACTAATATATTCACATTTATAAGCCCCCATGTGATGCAGTCCTATGGAACAAACTGTGCCTGCATCTCTGTATGTTTGCTACTGTAAATGTAAAAGCAGCGTGTACACAGTGTGTGTAGTTTAGTCCACATGTGGCTTGTAATGTTCCTCTTTGTGCACATTGATGTTCCAGCAAACATCTCCGTTACCATTCATTAATCACTCATTTTCATTCCTCCACCTTGTTAATAACACGGTCATTTCAAAAGGCCATTTATCTTCATTTTACTTTTAATTACTAGTCTTTGTGCCTCATAAATGAAATGTCATGTCTTTAAAACAGAAAATAGTATGCTAAGCATAAAAGTGCAGAACTAGGGAGTGGCTAAAGAGGATCCCTCTGTTTCTAAATATTCTCCTTTCCAAGCATCTTGTTCAATAATTCATGCTGCAGTGACTCAGATGTCTGCTCTATCTGGAGATAGCGACAGGCATCCCCTATGATCAATACAACCCAAATAATCCTGATGTGTAGTTTAGGTCTCTAGCAGTTCTCTGTTGGTAGAATGGAGGACGGGTGATCATTTCAGTGAAGGATGTTACATTGTGGAAAACATACTAATTTATTACATTTGATGCTGTTTTAAAGGCTGATTGCTTCATTTTATGGTAAAAACTGTTTGACACTTGTCTTCTCCCCTTTTACATATCATTTTATTTATTTTACATTTTCTGAAGGGCAAATGTAAAATAAATCTATTATTGGTCTATTATTTCTCGTTTCCCATTTTTTCCCGAATGTGAAAGAAAATGGGTTTATTAGCGATACTTAGTGTGGATTGTTTCTGAAATATCAAACATGGTTTAATAATAAAGACAGTTTTCTCAAGACACTTTTACATAATGTTCAATTCGATAAAACTTCTTTCCAGGCCAGTTATATTACAGTTAGAATAAATCTAATCACAAGTCTGTTGTAATTAAATGAACACTTTTATAGAGCTGTGCAGAAAAACAACACTGAGCAGGGAGAAACAACCTCTGACAGAGAGGACAGGAAAAGGGATCAATAAGCGCCATGGCTTTCTCTATATTTTAGTTAAATATGCAGATGATGGAGCCGTTCGTCTGCTGTCTGTGTTCATATCATACATATTCAAGCCCATGTACAAAGAGATGCTACATAAATAAGTGATGTTGCCTTCCATGCATATTTACATGAACTCTAAACTCTGCAATGCCTTCTAGTGGATGTATTGTCTAACAACCATGTCAGCATAAAGTATTTATGGGATTATTCACATTTATTGCAGACACATTTCACCCATTAAGAAGGAAAAACATTATAATAACTCACACAGACATTCCTTCCAGTGGGGGAGAAATACCTTTTAATCACATTTTCTGAGCCTGAACAAATAAATTTATACATAAAATCCCTAAACACAGTGGATTATGTGGCAAGTTGTATTTGACACTC
>JBAMIG010000022.1:5301998-5316371 GCA_037177335.1 Kiunga ballochi
TATATAGTGGTTTTAAAGAGAGTCAAATGGAAAAAGTAAGAAGATAAAAAATACTAGTAAAATTTTGTTTATATTAAATGTTTTATTATTACAATGAAGCTTCAATAAAACTGATAATCAAATTAGGTCATGAGACTTCTTGAGTAATCATAGGATTAAGTACACTAAAAAGACTTATTTGTAAAGTATAAATATGTGCGTGTAATAACTAAATTAATTTGTATATTTTTCATTTCTAAGGACGGTAATATTAGTATAAATTATACCATATATACCATATACTGAGTACCTGCATTTTCCGGTCATTTGTATCTCTTTGGATGTTTTGTATGTGTATAAATATTATCTCATTATAAAACATACATTTTGTAATGCATGGACTCTGTAACACCTGATGTATTATAATGTGATTCTGAGACCCGTTTCATAACCACGTGGTAAAAACTTTGCCTAAAACCCTGTAAATCTTAGTCCTGTAATACTTATGTATTGCATAGTAATACACTGTACGTACATCCAAATATTTATTCATTCATCATTTTTTAATAAAACTACAGGATAAAATAATTTAAAAAGTATTCATTTCATGGATCAAAGTTTAACTTTTTAACAAACTACTTTTTGTTCATCTGAATCATTTCGTTTAATTTAATCTAAATTGGGTAAAAAGCACAGAGCAGTAACAATCTTTACATTTAAATCTTTAAATCAACACTTTGTCCTTTCATTAGCATAATACTAAAGCCATGAAAAGTTTTATCCTTTAACCCGATAGCTGTCAGTGGGTTTATTAACCGTGTGCAAAATTTTCCCAAATTTGTCTTAAATTAGATGCTTTGATAAAAAGTGGACATTTAATAGATAAATAAAGGTTATATGTTTTTTTGTTTATGGTGACCCCCCTGAAATGATCATGCATCACACTGCATACATTCCACTCAATATTAGATTAGTAATTAAGTTAATAATTAGATATAAAAAAATACTTTTATGATTTTCTTTTTATATTTATGACACATTCAGAATAATAAACATGATGTGGGTTAAATGGAACAAAGAACATTATTACTGCTCCTGAAACATAACACAAGTACGAGAAATATAAAAGAAATATAACTAAACATTTAAAAATATTATTAAGTAGCTGATTTGCAGCAAACAGAGGAAGAGGAAGTAAAAGCAGTAGAAAACGAGTGCAATTCTATTACCCACTCGTAGATAAACTGACTCAACGTCTACGGCAAAATAAAAGACATTTACACACGGAAGGAGCATAAATGCACTTTAGATCCAAGCTGCATTCAAACCATTTGCTGCTTCCTCTGCAGGATAATCATGATTTTATTCAATTAAATTTAAATGATATATTATTGCACAGTATCACAAATCCTGCTCCCCAAAGGACTGAAGTACTTATCAGATAAAAAGTCATCACTAAAAATATAAAAAGTAAAAATAACTAAAAGCAACAATAAGATAACGATAAAACTGATAAAATTATATTAAAAAATACCCATAAAATAACAGCAAAAGTACCAAGAAAATACTAAATAAAGCTTCAAGTAACAAAGAAACAAGCCAAGATATCTGCTACTGAAAGTCAGGGAAATAAGATGTGTTTATGATCAGTCAGGTTTGCAGAAGATCCGACAGATAGATGATTTGTCCCCTCTGGTGCTAAACCTGCTTTAGGAGCAGCCAGTAGATCTGCTGACCCTAAAGCTCTGGATGTAGGGCTGCAGCATCTAAATAAAGCTGCTCCAAGGAGTTTAAACACCTAAAAACCATCAATAGTATTTATATTTCACCTGAAAGTGAAAAGGCAACAGGAAGATGCACATTACAGGGGTTATGGAGTGGTTTGGTTCCAGTCAGCACTTTCAACACTGTTCAAATACTTCTACTTAAACTGTGTGTCCATTTTAAACTATTATCTATAATAATAATTTAAATACATTTTGCTCTTTCCGCCTTTGACTGCTGCTCGTTGGGTGACTTCTTTACCCATGTTAGGAAACATCTAAATGAATTTTCTGACGTTGTTTGGGAGACAGTTCTGTTAAAAAAGGCTGAGTTAAACATGAGGAAGCTGCCTGTTGTTTGGCCCGAGGTGGGACGGAGAGGAATGCTTCCCTTTCATCTCACACCCCTTAATCACTTCCTGAAGATTATACAGTATGAAGCTCAGCACTGGCCTCACTGAGCGTGGGTTTGTGTTATGGCCGGAGGGCAGCCGGGCAAAGCCTGATGACAGACAGCGATAGCAAAGAAACAGAGACAGAAATGTGATGTCATCAAAGAGTGACTACCATGGGAGATATAAATAAGTCTGGCAGCCGCACTGAAAGGCAGAAAGTTACGATGAAAGTCAGCACATTTATGGATGACAAAAATACCAAGTTTGGATGGAAGTGCTGGTAAAGTCATTTGGCTCGGTTGTCAGGAAGACGGGGAGGGGGGGGGGGGGGGTCATGGCTTAGGGGGGAAGTTAAATGTGTAAAGATCCAAGGAGGAATGATGTGATGCTGAAGTAATGATATCAGTCAGGAGTATCATTGTTCCATCTATTTACAGTAACTATTAAAATACTGGCATTGAGTTACTAAAAGACTCAATAAACATGTGATAAGTTTTACTTTTATGTCAGTAGATATGGCCAAAAGTTCTTGTTTTTGTCTTCTGTTCAGAAGTAATCATACTCTGCTTATGTCTCAACAAAATAAATTTTTTTATGGACATCAAGATATTTCAATGGAATCAATATCTCATATTGGGGCAAAATAAGAATCCGTCAAGAATAGTATAAGAGAAAAATGTCCAGGTCTGGTTTTTTTTATCTGATAATAACAGTGAAGAAGAAAAAGCTGTATCCATGGAGCCAATCCATGGATGCAGCTTTTTTTAGGACACTGCTGCTCAGATTGAGCTCAGAAAGAAACACCTGGAGGCTTAACTGGTCTGTGCGAGGCCTCATCTGAAGCAGGACTCCAGGTTTTGCTCAGACCATCTTGTGGTTTGATAAAAACACAGAGTTATTTGGTCATATGGTTAAAGGTAGCGCAGAAAGGTTGAAGGAAAAGTATGTCAGTGAATGACCAAGTGAGAAAGTCAGTCCTGATCTAAATCATTTCAGGACTAAGTGTTGAAAACCAGAGTGATGGCTGGGAGACTTTCAGCAGGGAAGAAGGAGCTAACATCCCACCAGCAGAGGTGGTAAACTTTGATCCTCCTGCAAATGTGTGGAGGTGTTCCTGCTGCAGCACAGCTGACCCAAAGCCATGGCGACGTAGCGGGCCTGTGCAGAGTCTGCTCAACTAGTCTGATGTGTGTCAGGTGTGTTGCAGCAGGGAAACCCCCAACACCTGCAGGATTACAGGACCAGTTAGCCACCTGCACTAGAGACATAAAGGAGACCTGTAGAGAGGAACAGGAATCTCCAGAAGTAATCATTGTTTTCCAGCAAAATTATCATCAAAACAAAGGCTAATAAATAATAATAATAATAATAATATTTACTGACTAATAAAGAAAGACACTGGACTTGGCAAACCTGGGCTATGAAAATTTTAAACATTGATTTAATAAAATAACTTTGAAATGACTGAAATGATTTTTTAATTAATTTGAGAAAATTTATTCATTTTATGACATTAAAAAATTACAAAAATTAAGTGGGCAAATTATTATTTTATTATATATAAACAGTCCCTAAGTGAGCAAAAGAAGCCTGTGGCAGCATGGCAGCATGCACACTCCTCGTGCAGCTCAGTTGAAATGTGAGAAATGCCGACGCAGCAGCCGCGTGCTGAATGAAAGTGTGTGTGCGCGCGCTCAGCACAGAGAGCTCAGAGCTCCAGCTGTCCGCGCGGCAGGGTTCGGGTCTGCACCAGCTTTTAGCATGTCCAAGGTGAACAGCGGCTCTACTGGTTGTCGGGCCATGGTCCTGGCCGGAAAATACCTGTCGAGCCCCAGCCCGACGTGCACCCCGCTGAAGCGCAGCTCCAGCCAGCAGCAGCAGCGGAGGATGTTGGCTCCCCAGCGCCGCGTGCTCAGCTCCGACGCAGCGGGCACGAGGCTCAGAGTCCCTGCTTTGGCTCAGCAGGAGAACCTGGGCTATTACTCCGCCGCGGACAGACACGCGCAGGCCAACCGGAACCTGATTTACCGGGACGTGAAAGCTTTTCTCAGTGAAGTTGGAGGAGACCCTCGAGAGGCCCGGTACTGGCTGACCCAGTTCCAGAGAACCACTACAGCCCAGTCTCCTGCCTTTGCTGTATTGGAGGTAAACCTTTCACTTCTTGAAACACTGCGCGCGCAAACAGCGGGTTGTTATTTATGCTTTATATTCTGTCAGCAGCATGAATGATGTTACTAACATGATAAATAAAATATTAATAAACAACTGCTGTCATTCTTTATTATCAGTTTTAAGCTGTTCTTCACAGAAAGGTAATCACAAGCCAAACATCTGTCCCACTAACTTAAACTGGTTACCATGGAAGCCCATTCCCACCACCTGTGAATTCCCAATACAAAGATTTTTTTATTGGATTTAAAGTGGTCATGTTGGATTTAGTCATTGTTGCCGTGTTCAGATGAAGCTTTCCATCCTCAGCATTTAAAAAGTCACGTTTTCTCCTGATCTGTAATATACCTGTAGTACTCTGTGTGTCATTGCAGTGATTACTGTCTGAAAATAAAATGTTTTTAAATCCCTATAATGCATTTTATGAGTAGATATGCTGTAAAAAGCTTCTGCTGTTCTTAGATCGTGTCAAACTGAAACGTTTTTCTTATAACATGTCGACATATTTAACTAAAGAAATGGCATCAGGTTTATTTTTCCTGAGGTGCTGGACAGAAGGGTCAGAACTTCTTATTTTACTGACTGGTTTTACTGGTTTGTGTTTATTTGCCCAGGTGGACAGTTCTGTTTTCCACAGCAGGGAAACCATTCAGAGCCTCGCCTTCGGACTGTCCTTCCTGCAGCGTATGGACATGAAGCCTGTGGTGGTGATGGGTCAGAATCAGCCCCTGGAAAAAGTCCCTGCGGAACCAGTTACCGGGTCCGGGTGTACCCGAGTGCTGATGGAGCAGTGCCAGCAGCTGACCGAAGCTCTGCAGCAGCACTCTGCGACTGTCCTGCCATTCTTCTCCGCTGAGTCCTTCCTTCAGCTGCACGAAGCACCACGAGGAAGCAGGTACTGTAACTCTAACATAAAAGCTAAAAGTTTTTTTTAATTAACCTGAATATAATCCAAATAAAAAAATAAATAAATCTGTTTATTATATTTTGATTTAGAAAAAATTAGAGTAATGTTTTGTGGTGCAATGCTGGGGGGAGGGGTGGGGGGGGGACCTCTGGGTGTATGTATGTGGGTGTGAGAATGTGAGAGGGCGGGGTCTGAAGCCTGGCTCCCTCCAGCCCACCTGGTTGCCACGCGGTGGAGGGGGGGGGGGGGGGGGGGGGTAGTGGATAGGTTTTGGGTGGTGGGGGACGGTTAGGGTTGGGAGGCGTTATTAGAGGAGTGAGGTCTGGTTCTGAAGGGAAGAGGGACTTTGGTTGTATCCTTGTCCTTTGGGTACTCCGTATTGCAGTGGTTTTAGCATGGGGTGGTCCGGTACCATCAGGTTTCTGGTCCTGCTCATCATCGCTCTTTGCTGCTCGGTGTCCCTGTCCCACCGCGCTGGGGACTCTGGTCAGGTGGTCTCTTCTGCTTTTGGCTGTCCTGGGCTCTGTAGGTCTGCAGGGCCTTTGGGGTCATAGGCTCCTCACTGCTTTCCCATGATGCTTCAGGGTGTGGCATGGTCACATTCCCATCCTGGCCCATGGTTCATTCTTATGGTATGGTCATACGTGCACAGTACGCACACACGCGTGCTCCTCTCTCCATGTGTCGGTACTTTCTCTGCAGGTTTGATGTGTTTTTTATATTATCCTTTATGTTTCCTGTAGTACTGTAGCAGTTTAATTTGGTTTTTAAATACTATAATATCAGCAGCCTGGACATTTTTTCCTTTAATCATTAAATTCAGTCATTTTCCCTCCACCACTCAGTCAATCTCCCTAAAATGTATCTGGCTTAGCTCTTAGCTACAGACAGCTAGACAGGTGTCTGTCATCCACCTGCATCCTTTGCCCATCGCTGTATTAACTTGGACTAGCGGTCCTGTGTGACCAGGTGTAAAAAACAAAACGGAAAGACTACTCTGCTGGATGACCCCTATTCTCCTCCATAGGTTCTGACTGGTGTTTTGGTTATACTTTAAGAAATGTTGCACTGTGATGGTGTCATGCTGTTATATAGCTGAGACATCAGTTATTATCCGGCTGAGACGCTTAGGTTAGGTAAGGTTACGGTTATTACCTATGGAATCAGATTTGTTTCAGAAGTTCCAAGCAAAACTTTTTAAGACCCAAGCAAAAACCCTTTGTTTAACTAAACAAAAGCCTAATAGTTTTCATGAGGATTTAGAATTTTTAGAATTTGAGATTATTTATTTTGCTTGAGTTTTAAAAAGTTTTGGTTTAATTTAAATTTTTTGCTTGAGTCTAAAAAAGTTTTGCTTGGAACTTTTGAAACAAATCTGATTCCATACTCACCCATTGGTGGAAGCGAGGCTAAAGTAACGGTAAAGAAGCCCTAGAGGTGTGTCTGTTTTTTTTCTCGTTGCATCGCAGTGCTGCTCCCTACATTTCTGTGGATACTAGCCTCCTCCAGTGGAGCCTGGACTGTGGAACAATCCCTCTTGTGTGTCCAGTGGGAAAGGACTGGCAGGGTTGCTCACTGATACTGGACCCAACGGAGGTGACGGCAGCCATCTCACGAGCTCTTCAGCCCCACAAAGTCATATTCCTGAACCGCTCTGGAGGCCTGCAAAGCCCAAAACACAAGGCACGATAGCTGCTTCAACCTCTGAACAATCATATGAATCTAACATGTGAATCGGTCCCGGGTGTGTAACTCCTCTGGACCACGTCTTATTTCCCATGCAGGTAGTTGACACCGTGTCGCTGCCCGCTGACCTGCCCGGTCTCTCCGTGGCGGAGTGGTTGAGCGGAGCAGAGCGCCGAAAAGTGACCGCCATCGCCAGACTTCTTAATCAGCTGCCCACCGAGTCGTCTGCTGTGATCACATCAGCGGGAACGCTGCTGACTGAGCTGTTCAGCCACAGGGGTGATGCCTCCTAATGAGTCTGCAGCATGTACACACAGAAACACACACACACATATTAGTACAGTATGTATGGGGCAGGTGTTTTTCTATCTATAGGTAAATCTCTATCTCTCTCCAGGCTCTGGGACCCTCTTTAAAAACGGAGACCCCATTCACAGGTAGGTAGACGCCACACAGAATCCCGTCATCTGAATCGTTACCCTGAGTCCTAGCTGTGCACAAACACACCACGCTGCTTGTTGTGTGTGCAGGTACAGTTCTCTGGATGAGATCAATGCAGACCGTCTGCTGGCTCTCATCAACAAGTCCTTTGTCAAAACTCTGAGGCAGGATTACATGGACTCTCTGAAAGGACGCCTTCATTCCATCTACCTCTCTGAAGGGTGTGTGAGATTTGCTCCAGGATTCGCAGCGTCCGGCCTGATTGGCACGGGTCATAAACCAGTTAGTCGTCTGCAGCTGCAGGAATTTCACACATGGAAGATTTTGTTTGTGTGTTCCTTTAGTTACAGCGCAGCGGCCATCATCACCATGGAGCCAGTGAACGGTGGAACTCCTTACCTGGACAAGTTTGTTGTGAGCAGCAGTAAGCAAGGTCAGGGCACCAGTCACATCCTGTGGGAGTGCATCAGACAAGACCTGGGCAAACTGTTCTGGAGGTCTAGAGCCACCAACAGAATCAACCCATGGTAGGAAACACACATGCATTAGATTTTATAGCAGCATACCTGCTTATTGTTGTTTTCATGTTCAGATATGGAATACCCCATCCTCTTCTTCTTCTGCTTTTTCTTCTTCTGCTGCTTCTTCTTCTTCTTCTTCTTCTTCTTCTTCTTCTTCTTCTTCTTCTTCTGCCCTCAAAAGGACACAACTTAGATAAATAAATATAAATGTACTACAGCAACTACAAGGGCTGTATGTCACCAATCCATCCCAGGACCAACGACTACTTACTCCTAGGGACAATTCAGAGTGCTTAATAAATATTCTTGTCTTTGGACAATGTGAGGAAGCCGGAGTACACAGAGAACCCTCTGACATGGGGAGAACATGCTAACTCCACACAGAAAGGTCACTGTTCAGACTCCGACGCCCCAACCAAAGCTCACAGCAGGGAACTTCTGGCTGTGAGGTCACAGTACACTGTAAAAAGACTTATATGTACTTATTTTACTACTTAAACTCTACTTATTATGAGTATTACATGAAGAACGTAAGTTACGAGTTTTCAGATGTTTAACTAGTAGTTTTAAGTTTGCTTTTGTTTTTGTTTGTCTGCATTGATTGAACTGATCTTTATAAGCTGAAGCTGTAAAAGGCTAAAACAAACCTAAACCGCAAAGACTCATGGGAGATGCAGATTTAGCATAATTTTAATAATCACAATGTGCTAATTCTTACATTTATGTGCTATAAATTTCAGTTATCTACTTTTTTGTTTCTTTTTCATATTTCTACAATGTTAAAAAGTTTAATTTAGCTTGAATTTCAAAGTTAACACCATGAATGAGAAGGGCTGTATAAGATAACATTTCTCACAGTCCCTCAACAACAATATTTTACACATTCTGCTAGTATTTACTCCTATGCATTGAACAAGTTGTACAATTGTAATGCATTTCCTGACTGTTACTAATAGAAGATTGTGTAAATGTGTACCCTAAAGGTGGGAATTGCAATGAAGTGTCATTTCAAGTCAGATTGAGTAATTTGATATGTACTGGTGTAGAATAGATGAATCAAAATTGAAGTTATAAGTGGTAAGAACATAGAGTACTTTTTACTTTAACATAATGAGTTAAGTTCTGTCTGACAGATTATGCAACAAAGTCATTTATTATGAATCATATCAGATTAATAAAACACACAGCTATTTGTTAACCAACTTGTAAAACTTGTCTTTAAGTTTATAGCATGTTAATCTGGAAGTTGCGTTAATTCACATTTTTAAGGCAGCAATTTATATTTTTAAGTAGAAGACACTTGTAATTTTTTACAGTGTACTAAACACCAGTACGGTCTGAAAACCCAAAAGAACTGTGATGAAATAAGCCGTACTTTCTTCTGTCTGCTAAAACCTTTATGAGGTGGACTTTTCCCAAACTCTCAGTCAGAGTACAGAACAACAGATCTGGTAGGTTTCGGGTCAGTTGGCAGTGATGACCCGGCTGCTGTGTCTGTCCCTGTCCCTGTCTGTCCCGCTGAGGCAGCAGAGTCTTTGTGATTTGGATGATGGTGCGCTGTGTCAGAGACAGGATCTGTCTCTTATTGTGAAGAGGTCAGAGTTACAGATCAGGCATCCTGTGAAAGAATAAACACACATAAACCTCTGCTGCTCATAGAAACACATCAGTTCTTCTGCAAAAAACTTGTTTCTGTGTCATAAAATAATGAGAAATGAACACCAGGTCGTTCCTGAGTGTTCAGATATCTCACCTCCACCTCAAACAGACGTACAGAACTTTCCACTGTGATGAAACTTCAGCAGGTTGACCTGATCAATAGTGTCGAGTTGCTGCCATGTGATTGGCTGATTAAATATTTATATTACCAAGTTATTGAAATCAATATTTACTATGTAATCTGTCTGTGCAGGTATTTTAAGCACTGTGATGGGAGCTTTGTGAATGGAGCGTGGATTGTCTTCTGGTTTGGCCTGACTGATATCAGAGATTCCTATGCACTGGTGGAGCACGCCAAGAACCTCCCGGACTCATTTCACGACTCCTCTTCTGAGCCTCCTGCACCTGCTGCAGGATCCTGAGCACCTCCCTGCACAGCTGTTCTTTTAGCTTATTTTCATTAAAACTAAAAGAACTGAATGTTGTTTTCTCAGGTTTCCTTTAACCAGACTTTGCTTTGAAACCAGGAGCCACAGTGTTTCTCAGTGTGAAGACATGGACACTGGACACCAGCGAGTCTCTATCCGCCATGTCTGTTTAGATCGACTCTTTCAGGTTTCTTGCTAGTAAAGTACGTTAAAATGTAAAACAAATAAAACTAGGGGTGGGATTTTATCATGCTTGTCACAATAGGTTACAGAAATTTAACACATTAAAAGCCTTTACCACGAGGTGCGATGGGAAATTGCAAAAAAAATCTGAAATCTTTAGGAATAAAAAGCTTATTTAACCAAACCATGACGCTGAGACGTGGTCGCTGTGGTAAAACAAGGTTTAAAAGAGACAGTTCACAGCTCGCCACCGGCTCGGATGACACAGAGAAGGTGTGTAAAAGCCTTTTATTGCAGTTCTTATGTTCCACATTATGCAGGACATTAGTCACAACATCTGTTTCACTCCTGAATACTAACTTTGAAAACAATTTCCCAACTTCGGTGCAATATCTCACACATTTTTAGAATAGTCTGGCGTCTGATTTAAATAAGTAATAAGCAACAAATCTGGATTTCCTTTTGAAGCTTTTGGAGCCTGATGCATCAGAAACAGTAAATTCAGCCAGTTTTACTTCTGCTCACGTTAAGTCCAGATGATGCTCGTAGCGGGAACCGTTTCTGCAGAAGTTTGCATGCTGTGTTGACGACGGCTTTACTGTGAAGGTGGAAACAGAAGATGAAAACCATTTTTATGTGCAGATCATGAAGCTGCTGCAGCTGAGGACACAAATGAGGATTTATTAGCATTTTAGCATTGAGTGTTCTTATTCAATTCAATTCAGTTTTATTTATATAGCCCAGTATCACAACAACGTTGCCTCACAGGGCTTCACACACAGTTTGTCACATAACAAACATAACACACAATGAGCACAAGTAATAACTAAACTAAGTAGAGCCAGGACATCCCTGTCCTTAGACCCTCCTTCTCTGTAAGGAAAAACTCCTAAAAAACCCAGTTGTGGAGAAAAAACTGAAGAAACCTCATGGAGCCCACATTGAAGGAGAGATCCTCTCCCAAGTGTTCTTATGAGACACATCTCTGGGTTTTGTATTTAAAAAGAACAACTAGGAACAAAGTTCTGATCCAACTGCAGTCTGATCTTGTGGATTGGGCCTGGAATCTGTATCACACCTCTAATATGTACAGGTGCCGTTACACAAGCTCTGCAGATTTTGCACATGGATGATGTGAAGATCGCCTGGTTATTAATGCAGGTTCCAGTTTCCTCACAACCCTGCATCAGAAGAAGAGGTATGAATGAATGGCATCAAGATGGTCAAAGATCCAGATTCATCAGAGATGTCTCATAAAACCTGTTGGGAACTTCTGGGTTTTCTGCCTAAATACAACGACCCTTTATGGAGTTTAAATGCATATGCTGAAATATTTCTATCTTGCATTGATAAGGAATCCTTCAAAAGATTTCTGGATCCACAATTGAAGGGAATTTAGACTAAAACTATTCTTAGAAGGAGTTATTTTAGAACAAATGGACAGATAAACCTCAGCAAAATCATAACCTCCTGGGTAATGACTGGTCCAAACAACCCAGTCGTCACAAATCCAACTTTTCAGATTCACTCCTTGTTCATTAACCATGACTTGTGCTCTTAAGAAGAGAAAAGAGGAAAAAAACAGCATCATTCACATTAGTTAAGACCTAATTAGATGATTTTATGAATGACTTGTTTGTTCTGGTGTTTGCATACAGGTGTTAGTCAGAAATGATCATTCTACTGATGAGTTGCTTGACGGTTGTCTCGGGGAAAAGGACTGTTCTCCAGTTTGAACTTAGAGCATTTGCCTTCCTAGTTCTGCTTTAAATTTTCCATCTAATTCAAACAAAAATAAAAAGTTTTCTCCACTGTTGTCACACGCAGCTGAAGATGGTACATTAAATGCAATCTGTTGGTTTAATTTATAACATAATTCTCATTACTTGGTTTATATGATCAGTTCATAGTTCATATAATGGATTGTTTTGTATTTATTTGGACTTTAGTGAATTTGGCAGTAATTTTAGGATCCCATGAAGTGCCTTTATTGTGAAGGAGCCTAAATAAATTAGTATGACTTGAATTGAAGAAGCTGAAGTACTTGAGCTATGAGATAACTAAATAAAAGATAAAATAGGTCAATGCATCTGGTAGCTTAGAAAATAAGTATTAGTTAGGTTCTGGATTTGCATCATTTTCTGATTGGAAAATCCTCTTAATTAGAAACTTACAGTTGAACCACAATAACTTCTGCATTTGTGTTCGACACGTTTTTTCTATTCTGTATACATACTGTATGGATATACTGTGGCTACTCAGCCACTATATACACATTACAGAACATAAGATTTGGTTCAGTATTTGGTTCAGTAACTGTATGAAACGAGTTTGTGCTTATGAATGATAACCACAAAAATATATATTTTACACAATACGATACATTTTTTCTGAAAAGTTCTTAATGTAAAGTTTAAATTAAAATAAAAAATAATGCAATTGTTTTCAAACTTTACAAACAAATCTTGTTTACAAAAGGATACAGAAGATATCAGACAATGAAAGTTACACATTTAATCATTTCATGAACTATGTAAGAGCTGGAATGACAAAGTAGCAACACGTCTTAAAAAAAAAGTTTGTTAACATCTGGGATGTCATAAAAAACACTTAGATTAATTTGAAGAGAGGAATATTGCTCAATATTGTCTGGTTCTGTAGGATTGTAGCTGCAGTTCAGTCATGATGCCATGTTTGTGAAAGGTTTCTTTAGTACTATCCTACATGAAGCCATGGAGAAGACATCGTATTGTATTGCTGAAAATATCAATGTTAAAAATAAAATAAATAGTTTAATTTCGCCTTTATATATGAAATGGACATTCAAATCCACGTGTGACCAAGAGGGGGCGGTAAATACTCTATTATTATTATTATCTGGTATTCATCAAAAGAAGAAGACGTGACGGGGAACTTCCGCTTCCGGGTTAACAGCTGAGTTACCGCAACACGCCTGACAGATAAACTAGCTATGGCGGATAAAGAAGCTGCCAGACCAGCGCAAACAGCGGCATACAAAGAACTTCTCCGCCGCAGACAGGACCTGGACTACTTTAAGAAAAACTCGGATCGTCTCCGGAAGCGGAACCTGCTCACCGGACTGTGTATCGGAGCGTTTGTGGTCGGTTTGTGTATCCTTCACTGGTCATTTATTACATCATACCTACAGCTTTGCAGGACTCTGGTTCTGCAGTAGGCATGCAGGTTGCAGCTCTCTACTGCAAACATATATAACATGTTGCCTTTCATGTAATAAACAGTAGATGGTTTTATCTGCTGAAGGACAGTGAGATTAAAACCTGCATTATTATGGAAATATTTTGCCATTTTTGGCCATAAAGTATTAAATATGACTCAAGTAAACATGAATAAAGTCAAATAAATGAGCTGTTAATCATCTATTCATCACAAGGCTAATCACCACCAAACCCATATCCCACCAGTAATTATTCTATAGAAAAGCTTTTTTCCAGTAATAAAATAGTAATTTACTTTTTTAAAACGGTCATTTAAAAGGATAAAATCCCAAAAGGAATGGATGTTTGGTTTGCAATGAAGTTATTTATGAAAAATATAAAATGTGTGATAGTTCATTTTTGGCCACAAGATTTAAACACTGAATTAGAGGAGAGCGTGGGAGGACCATCTCACCTTTTAGTCATGTGACTGATTCTAACACTGATAAAGTGTGAAAACTTTGTATTTCTGTGACTCTGGTCTGAAATGTTTCCATCAGTGGAAACATTTGCATGACTTTTCCTTTACACAGTCTCCGTTTAGTCGGCTACACCATCCTGTCGGTCAAACAGGAGCGAATCATGGAGGAGATGGATGAAGAAGCCAGGATGCACATTATCAAAGGGCCCCGGACCGGTGCCAACTCCTGATCGGGAACTTATTGTGATCATTTTCCGTCTGCTCTGTACAGCATGCATGCCTCACTTTGTCCTTCACATAAAGCATTTGTGGATATTAATGATTTTTCATTGCCTTTATTTAATGAAAGTTGTATAAAAACCTGTTAAATATAGTGGAAATAAAAAAAAAAACTTATTTTAAAATGTGTGTGTGTGTGTGTGTGTCCTCTCCCCTCCAAACATTGAAACAGTGAAACCAGCTTAGATTGTAAATATTTTCAAGCAGCTTCAGCTTCTATGTCCTTGGCTCCGTTTCACAAAGCAGGTTTAGTGGAAACTCTGAGTTAGTTCAGCCTGAAATGAGGCAAATTCAGGATTTTGGGTT
>JBAMIG010000022.1:5349612-5374441 GCA_037177335.1 Kiunga ballochi
GAACAAACACTGCCCCCTAGTGGACAAAGTGCTGGTGATAATATTAATAATATTAATAATAATAATAATAATAATAATAACAATATTATTATTATTATTATTATTATTATTATTATTATAATGTTATGTTTTAATGTTATGTTGTACATATTAATGTAATAAGTGTTTTCACTTAACAAATAATAATAACGCCAGGCCGAGGGAGGAAAAAGTAATTACTGTTAGGTTAGAAATTTAGGTTGGTTTTTTTTTTGTCAAACAAAAATGCATAATTTGGCGTCTGACATCATGCCATGTGCTTTGTCGTCCACGTTTGCTAATTTACTCAGTCATTTAAGAGATAGCCTAATATTTAAATAGCCTATTAATTGGATATATCATATTTGAGGCAACTACAAATAAATAGTTCTACAGTTCGGTTTCTATAATATTCAAATGTATTTAGTGTGGTTTTGGGATATGTTCGTGGATGAAGAGGTATAGATATATTTAGAAGGCATCTACCACTTATTTACTGAACGGGGTCGCGGGGGGCTGGAACCGAAGGCTGGTACATAAAACACCCATATTTAGCGGAACCTTTGATGGGGAAGACTATGCTTAGAGCACACACAGGCGAACATGGCAGACGTACCAGATAATGCACCAGAACGTGAGTGCTTGAGCCAATTTTGAAATAATATGCTATTTAAAAGCTCACTGATAAGAATAATAAAACTTGTTTAAAATATTTTTTAAAACTATGATGTTTGAGGAAGTTGTTGGCAAGTGTCAGTATCTTCTCACATTGTTTTCCCTTTCAATGAATGTCGCATTTGTAAACACTGCGCACTTACCGAGAAGGTAGGCTACTGCAGTTTTCTTAGTTTATTTTCTTTTTTCCTTTTAACTCAATAAAACTTAAGAACATTGCAGAGGATTCTGACATATATCAATGATCAGATGCTGATTGATACAACTATTAGTTTCTCGTGTTTGTAAAGGTCTTTAAAAAGACGCCAGTAAACAGTAAAACATCTCAGATTCAGGTGTTTATTTAGCAAAAACGGTGAAATTTTGTATAATAAACATGAGTTTGACTGACTTTAAAGTGTGCAACATTTGGCCCTTTTTTCACCCTAGGAATGTTCAAAATAGTCTAAATGTTCAAAGCGTTCTTGAATGTATTTTATATGTTGAAATTCTACACTATGTAAAAATGTTGCTGAGTCATGATGACGAAATGAGTCATAATCAATTTTTAAAAAATACAAACCAGTCGCTACTTATTTCTGATCGCTAGAAATGATCATTGTTAGCATAATCACACTTATATTAGTTACATATCCTTACTTAAGTGATAAATAATTATGTTGATTTGTCAGTTGACCTGAATTATTTGATGTATTATGAAAATAAAGATATTTTATAACCTGGGGCTTGAGTTAAAAACAGATCACCAGAACCAAAGCATGCATCAGGTGATTAGTTTGAAATGAGTCAGAGGCATCAAGAAATGTTAATGAACTTTGGATCCATTTAGATTGCCCTGGTACTGCAAGTGAGCAAGCAGGAAGGGGTGCATCATGTCAGGGCTGTCCCAATCAGAAACTGTGTGCTTCCGGAGCCACAAAAGCCCCAGATCCTGGTGAGATTGCAACTTTTGACCTTTTTTTCCCCACAATATTTTAAAAACTACAGTTCATTAAATACATATGTGATTTCTGTTGGACACATTTAACTAATTCCTGTTTGTTTCTATGACTCAGCAATCGAAGAAATAGGAGAAAAACTGTCAGCTGTAAAACACAAGATTCTCGTGTTGTCAGGAAAAGGAGGAGTCGGGAAGAGCACCTTTAGTGCTCACCTGGCCCACGCCCTGGCAAGTGACAGCACAAAGGAGGTAATCAATTGATATTACATATATCCCCATGGGTCACAGAGAGCTGCCTACTGTATGACAGTGTGTTGTTTAAGAATCTTTTCATAAACTGACTGCTCTATCCTCTGATGCTGCTGTTTAAGTGAAAAACCAAAGTGTTTTATTGGGACAATATTTTCTTTTTAATGGTCACCTCGTGCCCACATTAAGGCTGTATTACTAGCTTGGATAGCATTTTTTTCTCGTAGGGTAAATATGACCACACTGAACATGTTGCTACTAACCTACAGGAATCATCCATTCCAACTAAATCCACACTGCCGTGATGTCCACAAACAGCAAAGTACCCAGCAGAATGTAGTGTCTGCTGTGTTTCTGCACATTAAAACCACTAGAGGTCACTGTTAGCCTGGTGTGTGTTCAGGTTTTAGCTGGTAGTTGTACAATAACACGTGTAAAAATCCAGATTTATCGATTAAGGCAAGTTTATAGTTCTGTGTTGATTCAATGTGAAATGATTTTGACCAATAAAGAAAAGTTTTACATCTGATAATGACAATAATAATGATAACACCTAATGTATTTTGAATAAAAGAGAATAAAAGCCACATTTGTTTCTGCATTAGACGACATCCTCCTCATGACTCTTTGCAAAAGACTGGAAGTAAAATTTCTCTTTCTAAAAGACAACCTTGCTTTAACACAGTAGGTTTTGGTCAGTTTCAAATCCTCTATTTTAAGAGAGACTTTAATTCTTTTCCATGTGAAACTCAAATGCATCATTAGAGCGGTCTTAATTGGGTTTAAGTTGTCAGAGGAACCAGTGCATAGCTGTTGAGACTGGTTTACTTTGCTTGTGCTGCAGGTTTTTGTGTGTTGCTCATGGCTGTGTTTTCTGATGAATGTGGGTCAATAAACTCATAGCTTTTTATGTATTTAAAAAAAAAATCAAACCCTGGATGTCAATCGGTGTCTCCCGTCCGGTCCGTGAAGAGAGAGAAAAAGCTTCTCTTTGTACCTACATCTTCAGACCTGTCTCCCTCCCCGTTCGCCATCACACACACAGAGATAGAGGGGTGTGTGCGCATGCCGGGTGCGATGAAGGGGCCATCAGGTTGGCCTTGTTTGCTGCACTCTGCATCGGATTGCCTCTCAGTTTTGATTACACTTATTCATCAAACACAAGAAAACTCTAACAAACACAAACTGTAGCGGGACATGTAGGTATGGTGAGCGGGGCTGCTTGAGAGGTTCCACTTCCAACCGGGTTCGATGAAGGTGAAGGTTGTTTTTGGGCCTGGGTACCGTCACTCTGGGACAGCTGGATCTGGGCTCACTGGGGGCTGTCCCACCTGACTGTAGAATGTCTGGGGTCTCCTTCTGCCGCCTCCTGGATGGATGCAGGGTTGGCTCCAGGGTGGGGTGGCTGTGCTTGGGACTACCTGCCAATTGCCCTGATCTCCAGTTCTTCCTGGCCTGCCTCTGGCCTTTACGTAGAAAGGGTTGCTTTGGGATGATCACTTTTCTGCAAGCGCTTTTCACTCTGTACATTCTGCATAATGGCACTGAGCTCTCTTTTAGATGCACTCACTAACAGCCATTTTTACTTCATTTACCGCATTAACACTTTTTGTAATAGGTTAGCCATTTCTACTTGTTCTCCAAAGCAACTCATACATGAAAAAATAAAGTCCTGATCAAAATCTTAAAACCAGTTGAAAATTTTCTAGAATTTACTTTTTTGCTTATTTGGACCATAATGAGATTTTAAGTAGAACTTCAATATGCAAAGCAGGAAGGGAGAGTGTGACAAAAAGCACTTTGACTTGACTGCAGAGCGTTTATTTTCTCTGTTCTGCTGTTTTTAGGTTGCCCTGCTGGATGTAGACATCTGCGGTCCATCCATTCCCAGGATCATGGGTTTAGAGGGAGAACAGGTCCGTTGTCTCTCCAGTAAATGATCTTTACCCTGACTTTCAGATGCTGTCCCCACACATTCCTCATATTTTACACAACCATTTATCTGTCACTTATTATACTCACAAAGTTCCAACAAGGAAGACAACGGCATGTTCTGCTTTGACATTTGTTATCTGTTATGGGTCACACAGGTTCACCAGAGCGGCTCTGGTTGGTCTCCTGTGGTGAGTCACCTTTAATAATAATGAAATATTAATTACTTTGGGGTTTTTTCTAATACATTTCATGTTGCATAAATCCAAATGTATCTTTTTATAGTATGTAGATGATAATTTGGCAGTGATGTCTATCGGTTTCCTGCTCAGTAGCCCCGATGATGCTGTTATCTGGAGAGGACCAAAGAAAAATGGTATGGTAAAGTGTGTGTGTAATGTTGATTTTTCCAGGTGCTGTTTTTTAAATTGTCATTAAATAATAATCTATGTGATATTTGCCACCAAACAGGAATGATCAAGCAGTTTTTAAAGGACGTAGACTGGGGTGAGCTGGATTATCTCATCGTGGACACACCGCCAGGCACGTCGGATGAGCATCTGTCAATCGTGCAGTACTTAAGCTCCACCAACATTGATGGGGCAGTTATCATCACCACACCCCAGGTATACAGGCTCACATTCAGTTTCAGGGGGGTTTCTATCAGTTTGTTTCATACAAACTGTGTTGAAGCTCAGAGACAGAAAAACTCAGAAATGAGTAACTAGTGATAAAATCACTGCTGGTATGCTGAAGTTTTGCTCTGTCAAAAACAACAGAAACAACTGAGGGAAATTCCACCTTTAAACAGTAACGGTTATTGTTTCACTTCACCTTCTGCTCAGTATCTAAACAACCTTAGTGCTGTTTCAGAGAGATTCCCATTTAAACCCTCTTTGTGAGAAACACACAGCAATATGAACAGACTTCCAGCTTATATGGCTTTAAAATGGCTAAACAAGACAAAGATGTAGTTTTCTTTATTGACAGATCTGCTGTTTAGAGTTTTTACCTGCAAATACCCCGAAATAGCTAAATAAATCATGTTAACCAAACCGATGTCAAAACTCAGAAGATAATTTAGCAGCGTTACGCTCCTCCCTTGACCTACATGTTACCCAACAGATCTATAGACTGTAAGCTTATGGTTTAAGAAAGGATCTTTATTAAACAGGACTCATTTAGTGTAAACAATCAAGTTTGACCGGTTGCCTTCAAATCGTTTTTATGCTGATGACAGTCAGATTTATATGTCACTGAAGCAAAGTAATACTTGCCGCCTAAAACCACTTTTATACTGTGTTGGTTGGATTAAATTTATCCTTCATTATTAGGATTAATCTTTTTAATGATAAAAGGTGTTGCTACTTTAAAAGATGTTTCCTCAGGCTGTGTAAACCTGGGATACTCGGGTCAGTATCTCAGGTCCACGGTGACCAGCCTTGGTGTGAAATTGGACGGGGGTCTAAATTTTGTTGCATAGATTAGTGTCATCATCAAATCCAACATCTTTCTGCTCAAACGTTATCCTAAAGCCAAGCCGTTTGTTTGTTGTCATGACTTTGTAATTCGAATCTATGCTTTTTTTGAGAAATCGCCACGGTTACTGCAGCCGAATGTCGTGTCGGGGACAATGGCAACCTCTTGCTCATTCATGTCATGCAGAACGCTGCAGCTAGCCTTTAAACTGGTACCAAAAACCAGAAGCGCATCACTTCTTTGCACCAATTACATGTTTTGCTCCATATTATTTAAAGATCTTTTGTTTGTTTTTAAATGTCAACATGGCCGCGTCCCACAGTATCTGTCCAACCTGCTCCAGTCCTCTTGTTCTCAGATCGGCAGGTCACTTCCTGTTTATTGTCCCTACATAATAAAGGAAATCCAAAGGGGGCACTGCTACTGTACCTTAGACAGGCTGGGTCTCTTTCTGTTGTCCAACCCTCTCTTAAGGCTCACCTATTTTTATTAACCTTAAACCCAGCTTGTTGCCTTCTTTGGATGTTTTCTTTTTTCTTTTTATTGTTTGTTAATATTAAGGATGGATGTGTGATACTGTTGTATATGATGTTTATGATAATTGCTGAGCTCAGCGTTTCTGTTGCTTTAAAAGTGATCTATAAATAAAGTATATTTTAGGAGTAATTTTCTCCAAAATAAAGAACACGTTAAATATATTAATGTACCTCGAATGTGTACCAAAGTTTCCTGCAATGTTCTCTTGTTGGTATTGATTCATTTAGAGCTCTATAGGTTGCCATGTGTGTCTGTGTTACTGACAGACAAACATATGAGGATGAGATTCTGGAGGTTTTCACAGATTTCCTTATCTTTTGTGCTAATTTTACATTCATTGATAATAATTTTACTTGCATTATACAAAGTGCTTATAGCTATAAAAACAGACCATTATATAAATAAGTTTTTTTTAATGATTCTGAAGCAGAAATATAAAATCCTATCCTAACATGTATCTGCTTCATCACTCATGACCCATTTCTAGTTATTCCTACAGCCTTCATAGATCTGCCCAATGACTCATAAGCATGAGTTAGGTTTGTTTGGGCAGGAATACAATGAAAACCTGCATATCTGGTTGGAGGACGTTAAAAAACTCTGCTATTAACCCATAAAAAGCTGTGCCAGTGTGGTACAGCAGGAAACGGTAACATGTTTGGTTACATACATAGAAGAAATAAAATGTTTGCTGCAGCATCTAGAGAGTACAAAACAACTGGGCAGATGAAATGCAAAACACTGTGTGTGTGTGTGTTTAGTATTATTTAGTATTAATCTCTTTTAAAGCTTTTTATAAAGTTTATGGAAACATTCATTTACAGGCAGGCATTTAAACTCAACATTGTTCTTTGGTCTTTATCCACTAAGTGTGCGCTCTGTTACACATAGTTTGATATGAAGTTTACGACACACCCTAATGCGTATTAACAATAAAAAAGAATTCTCTGTGCAAAGATAATGTGTCTTCTCCTCTTTGAAGCAAACCTGTTATTAGTGAAGATAATTAACGAAAACAAGCCTTTTCTTTTTGAAGAGTCTCAATACGCCAGAAGATTGTTTCATTGAGTTCAGTGCAGTTTCTCCCCTGATGCTCCTGACAGAAAGGCAACCAGAGCTCTGTTTTCACTAATACTAAAACCTTCTTTGAGTTGCTTCTGTACACCCAAAAACTTTTTTTTTTTAAATTTCTGGGTGAGTTGGTTATTTTAGCTGACGTTTCCTGGTGCTTCATTTAGTTATGTCGCTGTGGGATTAAACCAAAACAAAAACACTTCCCCATTCCTTCAGTTTCTGCTAAACCATAGCCAAACCCTGTCCAGGCTGGAAATACCCGCCAAGTCTGTCTGTGACACTTAGACATATTTGCTGGCTACCTTTTATCTCAAAGCTGTTTTACCATTTCTATATATTTAAAGTTGTCTGGTTCTTCCTTGACGTCTTTCTTTTTGTCTTTCTGCTTCCTGCATCTGTCTCTATAGGAGGTGTCATTGCAGGATGTGCGGAAAGAGATTAGGTTCTGCCAGAAGGTAAAGCTGCCCATCATCGGAGTGGTGGAGAACATGAGCGGCTTTGTGTGTCCTAAATGCAAGGTGCAAACACACAAACAGGACAGAAAAACACAGGGAATGAGTTTTCTCACTGCTTTGCTTTAACTAATTGTGTTTTAAAGCTGCATAAAGTTCAGATGCACTTATTACATCAGATATAAAACATGTTGCACAAACCCCAGTCTGGCAAGAGACACTGTGGTTGCAGCGCAATGCAGCAGGTTGACTGATCCAGACTTTAGATCAACTGGTTTAAATGTTCTTTTTAAAAGGTTATTATCACCATTTGTTTTTTCCCTGAATATATTATTAGTTACCTAAAACGTACCGTAATTAAATCCAGCTTCTGTCCCTCACAACTCTCACACACAGTTAGAAAGGATAAAATTGAATTCACGTTGTTCTGTTGTTTAATGTAAAGCCAGGTTTTCTCTTAACTTCTGGTTTTGTTGTGTTGATGCAGATTTTTCTTACACGGTGGTTTGATTTTTTTAATGGTGTTACCAAAGTATTCTCCATGTTTCACACATGACTTGTTTTGACCACTGGAAGTTGAAATTGTTTTTCAGGCCACTGGCGTACGTGAGGAGTAAGACTTTGTGCAGCACGGATTGTATATTTAGTCGAAGCTGAATTCAGGCTAGAACATTTATTCTTCCTCCACTTAACTTGTTCAGGTAGAACAGCTGTTGTGATGCAAATCCACACATAAATCTTAATTTTCTTGTCTTGCAGAACACATCGCAGATCTTCCCCCCCAGCAGCGGAGGTGCTGAGAAAATGTGCACCGATCTAAACCTGCCTCTGTTAGGCCGAGTGCCACTGGACCCGAGGATAGCACGGAGCTGTGATGAAGGCAAATCGTTCCTCAGTGAAGTGCCCGACTCACCGGCCGCTGAAGCCTATATGAGAATTGTGCAGAGTGAGTCTGCTGTGTGCACCCGCTTGAACTCTTGCCTAATTTTGCAGCATTCCTCAGTACAGAATTTAAATTCACACTCAGTCATGTTCCCTTTTCCAGCAAAGTCCCATATTATTTTTTGATGACTGTGTCATTTACCTCATTTTCCCAATTCCTGATTAAACTCAGTGAAAGAAGAAGTGTTTGCTTTACAAACAGGAAGTGTCCTAATAAAGAGGAAGGAGAAGAATTGCATTGAAATTTGATATCTCCGCTTTTGTCTCATGCCAAGACGGATCAATTGTGACTTATGCAACAAATGGTTCACAGTAAATACAGACATTTAACGAATCAGAGGTCACTCCCATTTTCTCTCCCTTCCATCAGGTATCCAGGATTACTGCTCCAACAGAAAGGCCGAGGAGCAGAGCACAACCTGAGAGCATCAGACACACATCGGACTCCATCACTGATCACTGAGGCTGATCACACCATAAGAACATGAATACCAAACATAAGGAAGCAGAAGTTAGCAACTAAGCTCATCGTAAGCAGTAGCTTTGATATCATTTTAGTGAGTGAGTCAGACCCTCTGCAACAAATTTGGCAACATATAAAGATTATTTCTAACATAAGAATTGACGGGATAGAAATTCTTACAGCTTGATCAGAACATTTTTATCTAAATAAGATAAATTAAAAAAACAAACATCTTTAAAATGAGAGTTTTTTTAAAGCAGATTAAACCATTTTCATTGAGGAGCAAATCATATATTTATGGTCTGTTCAGAGGACCGATGATAGGAGTGGATGCATGATGTTGTGGTAATAAAAGCCCTTTTTTGTATTCGAGCTGTTAATAAATGGCACCAATGTATGGAAAATCTTTAGAAAACATTGTTGGCTCTTACATTAATAACATGTTTTTTTATTGGGGTATATAAATAAGTGAAACATGTAGGAAACAGTGCAGATATGAACCTGTTCAAGAGCAGCTTGTTGCCACTTTCCTGCATCTTCCCTTCAGAGATCCCGCAGTAATAAAGAAGAGATGATGTTGTTTAGGTAAACCTATGATCAGATTATAAACCACGTTGGAGTGGAGCTACTTTCTGCTGTTTCCAAAATACTCGCCAACATTTCAGCATGATTTCAGTTCAATGATGGTGTCTTATTCGCAGAAGTCATTCCTCACCTGAGAGGCCTCGGCTGTTCAGAATGTAGTTAACCAGTTCATCCGCTCACCCATGAAAGGCAGGTTGCATAATGTCAGATAGTATTTAGGAAGGTTATGTTTTGTTCTGTTGAACTTCCTGGTCAAGTGCCAGCAAAAACATCAAGTTTAAAGATAGATGCTTTGTTTTTTTGTTGTTGTTTTTTCAATGAATTGACTGTCTTTCTAAATAAAAAGACCAATAAACATGATGGCGGTCTATTTTAGTTCCCTCATAGACTCACTTTAAATGTGAGAATTAGGTGTTGATTCCCTCACCGGGTTTCTGTGTGATGACATGCTGTCTGTCCTCATGTACTCCTCTGTAGTTGGACGTTGTTCCTCCAGAGTTCACTGAAAAACACATGTGAAACTGCATCTGCATCCTGTTATCAGACTAAACACTGTAACCACATGGCATACATTTAATTTCTCTCAGTAGCTTTCAAACAGAGTCCGTCCCCCTGAATCCACACACTTTCCTCAGTAATCCACCCGAAAAACATCAAAACTTTAAAAACCTGTAAAACTAGAATATCCAAACAAAGGTTTGATCGTTTCCTCTCTAAGCAGACGGAAACATTTAGTAAGCGACTAAAACTACAAACAAGATGCTGAGTGGAGAAGTGATTCTCTCTTATGGCAAACTATAAATGTTATTGAGAAGCTCTGCTTTTGTTTGTGTTTTCCATCATAGACGGGATCGTGAGAGGAATCTTTGCCCGTACTGAAAGGAATCTAGTCGCTCTGTTACCACATAAACATGGCAGCATGTTTGCTGGCACGGCATGTAATATTTAACCAAACCTGTTTTGATTCCACGAAAAGAAGTCAGTTTGCCATCTTTAATTGCTCAGGTGTTTACCTGTATTTTCTCCGTGTCCTCATCGACTTAAGGGGAGGTTGAGCCGAGTCTTTTTTATTTAGGGGAAGAAATAAACATGTTACCTGTGTGATTATACCCTGTTGGACCATCCACCATGAGGAGTATCTGTTGCAAAGCTGTTCTGAAAGATGAGCAGATGCCTTTAGGTGCTATTCTTACTTGTAGTTGTTGAATGTTTGTTGTGTTTGAGTATATTTGTGATATCTGTGCTAAAAAAAAACAACTGAAAATGCAGCATAAACAGCTTAAATGATTTATTTTTATACATGTATAACAAAGTGAAACTGAAATGATAACTTCACTGGTAGTAATGATGTTACTGCCCCCTTCAATCTCACATCTTTTTAGAAGCAGACCTCCCCATAAAACACCTCCCTGTCTCTTAGAACGCCTCCTGGATGAATATCATAAAGAAAACTGTCCCTGTCTTCTTCGTGATGCCTCAGAGAGGCCGGTTTCAATGCCATGGCTCAGTTTGCAGAAGTTCTGGACAAAGTGAGGGCAGTTCTGACCTGGGCCTCCCCAGCTGAGGTCCAAGCTCTGCTGAAGGGTTTAGTGGAGGAGCAGATCATCTCGGAAACGTACAGCAAGAGCCCGAGTCTGAGCTGGCTCACGGAGAGCTATGTGGTTGAAGCTATATGCGAGAGGGCTTTAAACTCTGCAGGATCCACCATCCACCAGCACCTTAACCAGACGCCCATCAGTCGGGTGAACACCGGAGGATCAAAAGATGCTGTGGATGATGACAAGCTGGAAGAATCGGGATGCGCCTCATTTCTGGATGGGCTTTGCTTCACACAAGCAAGGACACGGACATTTAAAGATCAGGATTTTCCCAAAAACGACCTGAAAGAAGTTCAAACTTTTGAGGGAAAGCTAGAAAAGGATAAACATTTCCTCAGTCAAGGAGGCTTTTTTATATTAACAGAACCTGATGCTCGGGTCAGCCTTAAATTAATGAATGAACTGCAGAGTGGAGGCCGACAAACGCAGAAGATTGTGATTGAGAATGAAAGTGTGAATCAGGGGAATTTGGAGAATGAAAAGGAGTGGTTAGAGCAGGTAGAGGAAGCAGCCAGGAGGATAGCCATTCCTTTGTGGCAGCAGTGGGACAAAGGACAGGGGATGCTGCTGCCGCTGGTTCCCTACCAGGGTACCGGCTGCTCAACAGATGACAAAATGGTGTTGGACAGCGACGCAGCCTGCTCTGGTCTGGATATGGAAGAGGAAATGGAGCTTGCAGCAGCTTGCAGGCTGCTTGAGGCACACAGTAGCTCAGAGTGTGCAGACTCAGAAGCCAGTGATGAGCCAGACATGCTCTGCTTCTCTTCACTCGACACCACAGCAGCAACTGGATCCCACTTGGATCTCTTCAGGATCTGCGGAACAGCAGGAAGTGACTTACCTGTTGAAGCCTGCACAGCTACAGAAATTAACAGCTTCACCGGCTTGTTGGATGTGTGCTGGTCAGCTGACGGGACGGCAGAAGACCTGCTCTGTTGGACAGCAGATGCACAATGCAGAACCTTTTCTGGACTCGTAGAAAGTTTTTCAGAGACGCCCAAAGAGTCTAAAACTGACTTGTGTTACTCAAAGACATATCTAAGCAGCATGGAGGTGAATGCAGATGACAGGAGTGGATGTAGTACAGTATGTAGTGCAGGACTTGCAGAAATCTTTGATAACATGGAAACATACGGGGGTAAGTTTATTTATCATCCTCTCATGTTTGCTTTGAATTCTCAGCTGTGGAGTTAGACTATACTGTAACGTATATATCCCTTGTTATTGTGGACATAATGCAGGAAAAATAGTTAAGTCAGTGATAGAATAATGATCCAGAAATGCTGTTTCATACCTTATTCTAAAGATTTTCTGCTTTTTATTTAATTAACTTGTAACTTGCATGAAATATCAGGATTTACAGGAAACCTATTAAAGGTTTGCACCTGGAGGCAGTTTGATTTTCTCCAAAGCAGAGGGTGCTTTCCTCTTTTTCTTAGCTACAGAGAGTCTCCTTTGTTATTTACTTTGTTTCCATCTTTGGTGTTGATGTAATACCCTGTGGTGAATGGGAGGCTTGCTTTCACTTTCATTTTGAGACATTCCCAGATACCCCCAGTCTGTAACACAACCCTTCCACTGGAAAGCTTTACCAGAGTCACTGCTGGCAGGTTATAGTCAGCTTAAATACAGTTTCTGTGTTTAAGTATTTATTTATCAGCTCTGTTGTTGATAGTTTTGGGTTGTTTCGGTGAATCTGAGAGAAGCATTAAGGTTTGTTTTGCTAATGGCAACGTGATGACCAGGTAAACCTGCAAACACAGAGCATCACAAACTTTGGCAAAGTGCTCGTCCAACTAATATTTATCTTTGCCCATGGTTACTGCAACATGACCAAATGACTAAGAGCTTATCACACCCAGAAATCTTGGATTTCTGGGCGTGATAAGCTCTACATGTTAAGTCGCTGATATAAATCAATAAAACGAAACTGAAAAAATGTAACAGCACACCGCTGTTGCATCGTTGTCCTTGTGTTGTTGATGATACAGCATTAAAATCCTGGCAAAACAACAGTAAAATGAAAAGAAAATAGGAGTAACTGAGCTGATTCCTGAGGAACACACTTTTCATAGAGTTAAATGCTGACATAACATGTGTCCCAGCTTTGTGTGGCCTGTAGGCACTGAAAACAGATAAACAGGTAAAGCAGATACTTTCCATTTTATAAATATATCTTAATGATTCCTGTTCCAGGTGAGATTATTGTTTAAAGTAGCTTTTCCACAGGAATTCAGACCCTGTCTATCTGTGTAAGGATGTGCATCAGTTTCCAAAAGTTGTCTGTAAATATTATTCCCTGACAGATATATACATATATATATATACATATATAACTTTCTGTGATCACTATGTCCATTTGGTTGGCTACCAATGTCCATCCATCTGTCTGCAGAAGTCCTCCAGCTCTGCACCGCTGTGGGAGATGTTTCCCATTGTTACTTTAGACTCTCCAGTCCAAACAGACATTTCTATACACTGTACTTGTCAAAGTACAGTGTTTACGGCATGCCATGTATTATTTGCCAGCCAGTCTCTTGCACCCTGTTCTGCCACATGTCTCCAGTCCAAATAACTCTCTGATATTAAGACCCTGGTTGTGTCGATCAGTGAGTCGGTGTACCGCTAATTCTTGGTGTACAGCTTGATTTAGCAGTTTCTGGATTGATTACCAGAAAGCGCATTACTCAGTGTCACATACACTTTTAATCAGTTTAGCATCATTTGCGCTCTACGTTGTGGAGAAGCAGGTTATCAGCCAATTGATGTAGAGGCTAGATATAAAGCAGGTAGAAAAAAGTATATCCTCATATGCGGGAACAGTTCCAATGAATAAAGCTTGACTTTGTTCGTTCCCTTTTCAAATTACTAGTTTATTTATGAACAGGCATCTTGACTGACTTTATTTAGATCAATGCAAAGTTTTAAAAGAACATATAATCAAGTGTTTAACTGAGTCGGCTCATTTCTAATACAGACCCAAAAGTGCATGAATTGATAGGATTTCAGAAGGTATGAAAATCAATTAGAGGATTTAAAAAGCAACACCAAGCATAAACCAGTATAACCCAGAAGCCTGCTCTTTGATAAAAGTTCATACTGTCGTCCTCAGTAAAACTGTTCTCATGAGTTTTTTTTTCTGTAAGTAAGCTTGTTAACTGCTTAACTTGTTTCTACTACTTCCTGTTATCTTCATCATAAGCGTCATGGTGCTATGACGTTTAGGTACCGTCTGAAAAAACTACCTTGTGCTTTCTACAACCTTTTGTGATTGTTTTTTTCCGAGGACCAGCTCTTGGATGAGGATGGATAGTTTCAGGTGAAAACATTACACAGGAAAAACTACTTTGGTCCGTCTTGTCACCAAAGATGGTGCAAAGTCAAGAATCTTTGAATATGTCCCAGTTAAAGGGCAACATCCCAGTGGCATGAAATCCAAACCATTAACTGGTGTTGCAGCCATTGGGAGAGCTATTAATGCCAGGTATGTCATAGATGAACATCGTCAGAACTAGATGGTTCTTCATCCAAGAATCATAGAAGATGACATAATTGCTCAAAGGTCCAAAAATGTTTCTGCTAAGCAGCTTGCTCACTGCTCAGTAAGACGGAGAGAAAGCGTGGCAATTCTATTCGCTCTGCAGAAGCTAATTCCTCTGACAGAGCGGCATAGTTGGACCTTTGAGACCTTTGTGTTGCTGGGAAAGTTTCAGAAACTGATGGATAGTTTCCTCAAACATCCACCCTGATGGATTTGCAGCTCGGTTGAAACTTGTGTTCTGGGAGATGCTTAGCTGGAGGGCGCCGCATGGAAAAGTCCAGGCGTCGCTTCATAAACCCAGAGAAACAATCCCAGCCTACCTATTTACTCCAGCTCTCAGGGAATGTGCACTCATCATGCGTGGCCAAATGGAAAGCCAGGCAACAGACCTGAGAAGTAGAGGGTAAATGAAACCAAAAGGCTTTTATTTAAAGTTGAACTATCTCATTTACCTTGTTGTCCCAACTCTAACATGCAGCATTTCCTCACATACATGTTGTGCTACACTTTGCATCACACCTGCTTCATCTCTGAAACCACAGAATAGGTCAGCTTCCCATATTCTCCTGCTGATGAAGCATCCTGTCCTCCAGTTATTGCCTCTAAAGCAAAAGAAGATGGTGTGGCAAATATCAACACACATCCCACTGTCCTGCTTCCTGTATGTCTGCCTCTAAAGACAGAGGGACTCCACTGTCTGTTGTCCTTTTTCTGTCTGGTGGCATAGATGTAGCTTGATTTCAGCCTTTAAAGATCAATTTGATGTAAAATAAAATAAACTATTGACGTTAAAAATATTCAAGCAGTCATAAAAGTATTCTTTCTTTCTTTCTTTCTTTATTTCTTTATTTATCACAGCTTCGCTTTTGTGGTGTTGAGGGGCAGTTATAACACAACTGTGGGTATTTCTTATAAAAAAAACGTCTGCCTTGTTGTTTTTAATGAAAAAAAAAGTTGAGTAAAATATAAAACCGTATTAAAGTCCGCTTTTTTATCACTTCTTTTTGAAGTGAATAAATGATTTTGCTTTAAGATTTAATCCCAAATTAATAATTTTGTTGTTATGTTGTGGAACTTGGCGGCGGTGCAACATCTCCCGCCACCTTGAATGAATTTAGCAGAATGAAAGTAAAACCTGTAAGATGGAGCCTGATGCGCGTTGTGGCTGAGAAATGTATCATCGGAGGTAAATTATTACAAACCATTTGGATGTGACTGGCTGTTCCTAGAGTTTGCCAACCGAGGAAAAAGCTGCAGGATGTTCAGTGGAGCTGAGGAGTTATTCTACCAGTTAAACCCAGCAGGTAAAACTTATCCTCTGCGAGCAGGGCAGGATGGGCACATTTATCCAAAGAGCGCATGAAGATGACTGGTATTCCCCTCACATCTCATTTTGACTCCTGGTATTTTTTTTCTTTTTGGTCCTTGTTGTGATAAGTTTTTCCAACCGTGAACTTTAACATGCCAATGTTTTATTAATAGTTTACTAATTTGTTGATTCGCATGAATGAATTTGTTCCTGTTTTCGAAACACGCATATTTTCTGGATAAAAAAATATGCAGGTTAAATATTTAGGCTAATTTAAATGATCATGCTAGACGCAGTTGGATTTTTGTATTGTGTCTTTTTCTCATGAGTTTACTGTACTATTTTAGCCATCGTACGCAAAGAAAACGCAATTGCGCATGTGCCATTTGCCCACCAGCATGGTGTAAAATGGTGTAGAAGAGAGTTAGATGAGCTGTTACTGACTGGGGAATTGATCAGATGGGTATTTTAGGGGGTTTACAGTGAACTGGTGTGATTGAAGTGCTGCCAGATTGTAAATGGGTGCGGTGGTGAGCGCAGGCGAATGTGGGAATAATAATGTGCCATATTTATTTCACCCATCAAATGTCGGGATATAGCAAGTGGTTAAAGCTTTTCTTTTTGTGTTTGAGCTGGATTGGCGTTCATATTATTCTTTAATAATAATCAGCCTGGTTTTTTTTCCGAGCATATTGCTGTAGGTTTGCAGGACCTCATGTAATAAGGCAATTGACGCCATTGTTTCAAACGCACTATGTGTAACCTTTGCTCTGGATTTGAGTAAATTTACAAAGACTCCTTAATGTAACAGAGCTGTGCATTTGTTTTTACAAGGACAGAAACAAAGGTAACATTGCAGACCTCAAAGTCCACAAGTTCTTTTTCTTTAAGTTTTATTGTTCTTCTAATATAATAATGGAACTGATTGTCTTTAGACAATGAGGTCAGTTATTGTCTTTTAGGGTTGATGTTAATTATTAGTTTCTATACAGTAGTTTATAGATTAAATGCATAACAATATCACAAATTCTGCTGTAATCTGACTTCAGTTCATTTATTTTAAAAACCTGTAAGAATAACTTGACATTTGTGCACATTATAGCAGGATGTTGATTAATCTTCAGTTTGGACCGATGCTGTTAGGCTGCTAATTGTTGTATGGATTTAAAATGACACTACTACTGAATAAAACAAGTAGGCCTTCTTGTGACAACATGTTGTTCTGCAAACAAAGAGCCAAAGCTCTTCCTGTCATCCGATCCATATCAAACAAAGGTATGGATGTGTTATTGCCATGCCATGCCAAAGCCGTGCTGAAAACCACCAGAAGCTAAGCTAAAAGGTCGACACAGGATACAAAGCAAAGACGATCCCTGTTTGTGTTGCTATATGCTTTATTTTCTTAAACATTACAATACCCGCTCCTTCAAACACTAACACAGCCATATAAAGCAGTGCTGTCACCCCTTATACCTGCATTTCCTTTAGTTTCTAACAATACATACCCTTAGTGGACAAGCATTGAATGGAATCAGGTGGCCTGACTATCAGACACTGTTGAAATACTTAGAATAAGATCAGAAACAACTTTTAATCCATCTTATTTGTCTGTTGATGTAAATGCAGCATTTGCAAAGCAAACTGTTCTGTAAGGAGCTTCAGTTCAACATGCTAGAATTACACAAGTCCTTTTATCCCCTGAATTATATCCCAAATGTTGTCACCATTATTATTTACCAAAAGACTTTTGGGTTTCAGCAAAGAAACCATTTTCATTTTTGGCTGCTTCCTGCATCATTTTCCACCATTCTTTATTTTCATCAGCTGAATTCCCCAAACTTTTCCTTTACTGATGATCTCTGACCAATCCTGTTAAACACGGTCATCTATTTTGAAGTTCAATGTGTTTTTAGATTGATTTTCTTTGGACATATTGAGGAAGCTCTTCATTAGTGCATATTTGTACATTAAAAAGGAAATACAGTTGTACTATATGTTCACTGTGTGTTAGAAATGTCAGATTCAGACAACTGTCTCGTTCCACCTTCTCTGAGGACAACAGGCAAAGTGCAGTGCGGGAGGAGGGACCCTAAAAGGTCTTCATCAAGCTGTTTAAGTTATGTTGCTGTGTCTTTATGCAATGTTTCAAAATAACAGGAGTAAAAGCACTGCTAAAAAAGTAGAAATAACACGTTTTATTCTATTTTACTTACGTTTTTATTTGATTGCCTCATCTGCAGGGACTCATGTGGGTGTGACTGGCATTAAGGCAAGAGTATGTCTGCAAGAAGGAAAACCGAAAGCCAAACTGTGTTTAAACATTTTTAATGGGACCGTCTTCCTGTAGTGTTAGTTTGTCTTTCAGCTGTGGAAAGTCTTTCCCTTAAAGCGTCCATCTATTGTGCACAGAAATGCATAGAAACATGTCAGTGATTCAGAGGATCACTTGAACTAAACTCATATTTTGGTTGTTCTGAGAGAAAAAAGCGAGACTTCATAGCAAGAAAAACGCTGTGATAGGAAATCATATTAATTTAACAATATTCAGCAGAGTCTTGTACTTACTTGATACTGCCATTCATTACTAATCTTTATTTACATTCTTTATCATGTATGTGTGTGTGTGTGTGTGTGTGATCAGATGTCAAGATGCAGGGAGTGGAAGAAGGCCTCACCACTACATTTGACTTTAATCTACCAGGTTAGTTTAACACTGTATTTATGTAACTTCCCAAAAGGGTTTTCTGTATGGAAAAGAAACACAGATTACCAGTTATACCAGAACTGTCCCACAGATAATCCCACCTGTCAATTTCTAGCCAGGAGATTGTTGTTCTGTAACTTTGATGGTGTGGTCATGATGTAAATACTGAAGGAAAACAGAATCTAATTGGTTGTGTTATTGATACATCATCAATAATTGATCCTTATAGTTTGCAGTTTATTTAAATGAACCAATTATGACAAACTCCAGCTGCATTGTAGGTTTAAATTAAAAATAGCCTGAAATAGAAAGATATTAAACTGCTTAAAACCACAGATCATCTTACAGGATAAATGTATCCTGCAAGGCTCCAGTCAGGGTCTGCATCTCCTCTTACAGAGAAGCTGAATCATGTTGGTTTATGCAGAGACCACTTACCTTAAAATGATTATGATTGTTTAAGATGACCACATATTACATGTTTCTTAGACTTTGAACACATCTTTAAACGTATTTATCAATAATAATGATTAACAATGAAAAGGAAACAATTTCTCGTCTGATGGTTCTTATTTTTTTTGCAGAGGATTTATCTGAATACTTGGATGAGAAGAACTTAGGTAAGTTGCCACAAAACCTCTGGAAAAATGTTTTGCAATGTAAAATTTGCAAAGCATGTTATAAAGATGTGCGCGTTTGCATGCAGCCATAAATAGGCACATGCCAAGTTAATGTGTTTTCTCCGTCCTAGATCCGTCTGTGCTTTTTGATTATCTTGGATCGAGCTGTATGGAAGAACTCAGCTCTTCCAGTAAGAAATGCCTCCTATTATTCTTATTCTGCAGTCGCTTTTTATATAATAATGATCAATTTAATCCTAAAACATTTCTTTTATCAAAGTTGTAATTATTTGTTATTAATTATTTGAACTCAATTGCTGATGTATCTCTTTATTAGTCTGGTGTTTGACACTTTAGACTAAATGTAAATGAATTAGATCACACTTTAGTACCGTACTACCTTATTTTAAACCTACAGGATGTCTAGAATAAAGCACACCTAATGGACGAGCATCACAGACCACTGAAATACAAAAACCATCTCAGTGTGTCTATTCCTCTCACCCACTTCCTGTTCTTTGCCAATCAGGTGACGTTCCAATGACAGTAGAAACACCTTGCTCACCCAGCGACTGCATGGAGGGGAACAAACCTCCAGATGAAACCAAAAAAAGGAGAAAGAGACCAAGAGGTAAACAACTAGTCTTATAAGTCTTAATTAAAGGGTTTACAGTTAAGACATTGTGGATGTGGGAATTAAAAGTGTCTCCTTGTTCATGATATAAATTTGCTCCTTGCAGTTTCTTCATATCAACAAGATGCTGCCAAGAAGAGACCAAACAGTCCAACAGAAAAAGGTGATAAATCTGGAGCTTATCCCAGCTATTAGCAGGCAAGAGGCAGGGTACACCTAGACCCATCAGAATAGCATGCATTTGCTTAGCATAGCATACCTTTACTTAATGCACATATACCACTAAATGTGGCAAAACTCACACTTTAACATCTTTTTCTAAGAGCTTGGTATGACATATAGGATTTACTTTCTTGACATTTTGCATCACTTTATGGTAAAAACTTTGCTCAACATACTGTGGAGACAGTCAGATTTGTGTCTTCTGCCTCTTAATGGACACCAGAAAGCAGATTTTCTGATACGATTTTGGACTAATCATATGGTAAAAAATTCTAAAAATACGTAAAAATGTTGGACTAATTTATTTATACATTTTATTAAAGAGAAAAATAAAGATTTAGACTTAACTTTAACAATCCCTTTGGGAAGGGAAATTAGATTTAAAAAATGGAGAAAAATTAGATAAAGAACATTAATAAGATCAGATTTATGGGTTGGGTCTTTATGGGTTAATTTGTTTTTGGCTGTTAGGGTTACAGTTTGGGTCAGGATAACTGATATGCTGTCATGAACAAAGAAGCCTAAATAAACTTATAAAGCTTATAAATCAAAACATGTGTTGTGCTGTTCTGACCATGAATGCCGAACCAACAGAACACTGTTCTTCATCCATCAAACTGGTCTTCTGATGAAGACTACGGCGATGATGAACTTCTTTGCCGTCCACAAACCAAGTCAAATGTTGGCATTCAAAGAGGGACACCATGTTGTTATTGATCCACCAAACAAAATGCTGAAATGTATTATCAGAGCAGGCTGTGTTTGCAGAGACATATAGGTTTCCCCATTCACCACAGAAGAATAAAGAACATTTTACCAGCACATTGTGGTGGCCTTTGTCAGATTTCCCTTTAAATTGTTTTTGGGACATTTTTTAATTATTTAATTAACTTTATTTAATTAGAAACAATAAGCAAATATTTCAGGAAGTGATTTAGTTTGAGTAAATAACATTTTATAGTGATGACCAAAGACAAAGAACCATATTTGAATAAAAGGAAAGTATTAATGACTCATAACGCTCTAAATAAAACAAACTAAAACAAATGCAATTCTATCATTAAGGAAGGAGGCATCTAAAGTGATCACATGATGTTTTAGGTGAAAGGGATTCTGCTGTTTTTTAGCATAGTTCCCTTGTTGGTGTTCAACGGTGAAACCCCACACCCCAAAACAAGGAAGTTTCTTCTCAACAATGCCAGATGAACACTGATAAACCAAATGAAGAACTTTAAATTTAACTTCCTCTTCTCAGCTCTAAACTTAAACTTATTTGCGACTTGTGGACGTTTCTTTACTTCAGCCGTTTCACGTCAAACACACACGTGCCTGCGGCTAATAACGCGTTAGAAAGCAGAGTAGCTGGAAGTTAAATACCAGACATTATTACAAATCAAGCTGGATGTAAAGATACAAGTGTATTTTTATGCATCTGTGTAGAAAACAGTTTGGCTCCAGATCTTTTGCCTCTTTTCAGGAACATGCAGAATTCATACTTGTTCTTTCTTTCTGACTCGAGGAATATTTAGAAGAAGCCATGAGTTCATAAGGAGTTTGCATGTGGTTGTTTTGCAGGAACAGATCTGGAATCTGAGCCGGCTCCAGACGAGGCTATCAAAGACCTTCCCGCTACTCCAACAAAAATCATTCATGTCATCCCCTCCCAGCCAGCAACTCCCATTCCCATTCAGTTCATCACGTTTCCTGACACTTCAAGATATCAGGTGGTCCAGCTGTGTTCTTCTCCTCCTCCCGTCATTAGACTTCCGCTACCCAACACACCCGCTACGCCTACATACATATTAGGTGAGTTTATACGCAACAGGGATCCTGGAAGGCACAATTTCCATTTTGTTCTTTTTTCTCTTAACGACTGGATCCAAGCATGAATATCATTCTGATAGCATCCCATTTTGGCATTGGTCATGCAGGTTTTAGAGGTTTGCTGGCTCCAACACACCTGAAAAGACTTTTCACAACAGCTTTTTGTCAAGTTCTGTCCAAGCAGTCTGATTCAGGTGTGTTAAAGCAGGAGAGTAGTGTTCAGTGACCAAGTTTGTATGCGAAAAAGACACACTTTACAACACCATGAAATTCTAAAATGATACTTTTGTTTAAAAGGGGTCTCATGGTGTGTTTTTTGTCATGTCTTCTCGCTGTAGCCCTCACTTGTCTTTGCTAATTCTTACCACTTACAGTCCAAGCCGTTTTGTTCCTCCTACTAAGTTGTCATAAAAGCAGCATGGACAACGATCCATGCACAGCTGAGGTCTGTAAATAATATCCAAATGGCAGCTGAGATCTCAGTGTTGAGTTTTGTTTGAACATTTGAGGTCAGGCACTCCGGCTGCTGGTTTTTAACCATTGATATAATGGTGCCTGGCGGGGTCGGCGATTCCCTGCCTGGGCCCGCTGGGGCCCGCTTCCCCTGACTGTGGAGGACTCTGGCTGGGACTCCCTGTGCCTCCTCCTGGGCGGATGCTGGGCTTGACCCGGGGTGAGGTGGCTGGGGTCCTTGTTCGGGGCTGGCAGCCATTGGCCCTGGTCTTGGGTGGCCCTGACCTGCCTATGACCCTTGAGTGGTGGGGGGTCGTCTTAGCATGATCACCTTTCTGCGAACACCTTTCACCCCGTACGTTTTGCATGATGACACATGAGTCACTAAGCTGTTCTTTAGGTTTATATCTGACTCTTCGACATCTCGAGAGATTCTTTGTTTTAGTTACAGGCGTAATAGATGGAATGGTATCTGGTTGGATTGCAGTTTTCTCCTTTTGTGGTGTCTTTCTCTTCTATTTTGGTTTTGTTTTATTTCTCTCTCTTTTATTTCTCTCTGTCTTTTCTGGTCGGTCCAGCAACAAGTTCATTTAAAAGAAAAACATATTTAAAAATAAATAAAGAATTCTGATTATTAAGAGGATCTCTGTATATACATATATACATAAAGATCTTTTTGACAGAACAAATTTGCTCAGCACAGTAGAGCAGCCAGACCATCATTCTGCCTGCTTTGATGCTGGACAAGACACGTAAAAAAAAAAATGATATAAAAAGTTATAAGTGTACAAAACTTTGTTCAGTACAGATAGGAGTGAGAAGTCAAAAGTCTAATGCTAATTTATTAGCATACATAATTAAAATGAAGTATGATTGGATACAAATGATACAAATTATTATAGCTTGGTGGTTGATTCATACTTACTCGTGTACTGATAGTGGTTTATCTAATGTTTTTATAAAAAAAAAAATTATATTGACCTTGGAGTTATGTTACTTAACTTCAGCTAAGTTAATGTCTCGTTATAGAGCAACATGAAAAACAACCACAGCTGGCTGAAGTGCTTCTTAGTCTGCATGAGCATAAACACACACACTTTCTAAGCTGGTAAAAGGTGCAGATTAGAATAAACAATAAAGACACAGAATAAATATTCTTTTATAAAAGAAGTGTGATGTGATTTATAAAAAAAGCCGTTTAGCCAGGGATGAAAGTCAGCAGGAAGAAATGAGATGCTCACCAACACCAGATCATCTGCAAAAATCAATGTGTACGAGCCCCTCCAAATCTCCCACCAAACTCCTCCACTCCCTGGATGAAGGGCTACAAGGCCAGGTTGAAAAACAGGGAGGCATCATGGCTCCCTGCTTGACCCCAACCTTCACGTTGATAGGAGGCGTAACCTCTCTTGCACTACCATCCTTATCACACAGTCTAAAAATGACTTTAGAATGACCTTGGTCACATGCTGGTCTACTTATCTGTGCTCTTGATCTCATGAGAGATGTTCTGTGAAGTGTCGCTTCACAATAAGCAGGCCACTCCAGACATTAGGAGCCACAACTCTATGGCCTTTAACCTGAATCTAGGAACAACCAGATGGAACTGGTTCATAGACCTCGGTGCTCTGCACACCACAGGTGTGTTTCAGATGGTGGGGTGTTGCATAATAACATGAATAACTCTAAATATTGGGCAAAGGGATGTAGGCCCTCCTCTCAATGAGAGAGCATAATACAACATATTTATAAAATTGAATCTTTTCTATTTTTATTAAACCTATTTTGAAGATCCATTTGCTCATTAACCCGATGCAGCTTGTCTGACTTCATTTATGTGCTTTCATTTTTTAAATGTGATCTCTGCAATATAATGTTGTTTGAATTATATCAAGTTGTATTTAGTGCTTTGCAGCATTTGCAGCCGTATGTTTGATTTGCACTCAGAATAAAAGATGCAGATTCTTTTTTTAAGTTTTACTTTGCTGTGAATCAGTCACAAGTTACTGCCAGGCAGTTAGAGGCATTTAATACTGTGATATATAAGCTCTGTTTGCACAAACAGGTAACACATAATAATCATGTACTTCGCCTGCAATCATAGGTAAAAACTAAGTAAAAAAAAACACCTTTCGAAGGTTTAGTATTTAGCTCTTAGTGATTGCTCAGAGTGAATTGTGAAAGGACAGTCAGGCACATGTTTTCTTTGATTTAAAACTTTTTCACTCATTTCCCACACCACTTAGTCCAACTTAAGATCACTAGCAAGCTGTAGCCTATCCCAGCAGGTAGCAGGCAAGAGGCAGGAAACAGCATGCACAGGTTTCCATTGCATGACAGCGCCAACAGAGAGAGACAAGCAGGCATTCATGCTCACAGTCACTCCTAAGGACCAATTACAGCAGGATCAGTTAACCTAACATGCATGTCCTAAACAATTGGAGTGAAGTATCACACCTAGACAAAACTCACACTTACCCCTACCTGTTTCACTGTGCAGCCTTTACTTTTTGTTTAACCCACAAAATAATCAAACGTAATGTAAAACAAAGCCAGAAAGGTAGTCAAAGTAACCAAA
>JBAMIG010000022.1:5374541-5396122 GCA_037177335.1 Kiunga ballochi
GTTGTGGATGCTTGCAAGTAATGTCAGAGTTTATATTAGTAAATCAAGAATCTGCCATAAAAAATCAAGTTTGTAAATGCACAGAAACTAATTTACATGGTTGGAAAAAAGATTTGCATTTGTGGAAAAATAGGAACTTGTTTTGCAAATATGCCGTCCAGAGACACAAATCTCAAGACTGTGCAAGACTCTGAAGGTGCAGATGCCGCACCTAGTCTTGGATTCTGTTTATCATATTTACCTGGAGACAGAGTCTCAACTTTCAGCTTTAAAACATATTTACTCCGCTGCAGTGGTTGTGGAAGGACATAAAGTCCCTGCTCTATGATTGGACAGTTGAATTACTAACCATCCAATCAAATAGAAGCATAAAGGAAGGGGCTAAATTTGCATCATCAAGTTCAGTCTTGTTTTAAGCTTTGCATCAATAAACAGATTGATTTGCAAATATAAACTCTGAAAATGTTTGCAAACATATATAAATACAGCTGCTAAATAAATACATATGGCTTTATATTGAGTCCATACAAATATGACGAAACAGTGTGATCTAAGATGTACACACTTCTTTTAGAGTACAGTGTTGTCATTGTTTAAATAAACTAATGCCAAAAAGCAGCTATGTATTGTTTCTGTAAGTTAAATCATATGCATAGAAAACTTAATATGTGTATCTGTAATGCAATTTATACAATCTGCTGCAGATGCAGCAATCACACACAGTTTTACCATAATATTCTATATTTCTGTTACTAATGTAGTTCCTGCTACATCACCACCTTGCCAACGTCAAATACCACCATTGTCCCCAGGTAAGTACAGGGTCCTTTAATCTGAAAAGTGCATGTAAATGTGTGTGTATTTACCAGTTCCCACTAAATGTTTGGAAACTTTTTCTCATTTGGTTCCTAGCGGACGGTGCTGTCGCACCAGTTCTGATGAGTTCATCCCCTCCAGGCTCTCTATCAGACACGGCCAGCAAAGCCATGTCTCCACCTTGTGCTTCACCTACTTCCTCGAGTAATGGTGAGATTCATCATCGACCTCCATATTTCTTCCTTTCAGGCGAGTGAGAAACTGAGTTTGTGTAATTTGTCACATTTCAGAGCCCCCCCTGTGTAAGGACCCACCTCAGTCTCCGATTGTTCTTGACATTCCACGTAAGTCAATGGCTTCTCTTGTTTTTGCCACAATTTCTTCCTTGGAGTAGCAGCTTGATATTTGCTTATTTTTGCTCCGCAGAAGGTGTAAAGGACTACATCCATGAAGCCAAAGCGCATATGCATGAAACCTGCCAAGATATGGAGGCAGGATTGAGCCTGACTTCTCATTATGTAGATGTGCGAGTGAGCCAGAGAGAGATTTTACGCTCAGGAAAAACCTCAAACAAATGTCTGGAAAAGGAATTACTCATCACCGGAGATGCAGATCGGCAAAAAAGCTTACTGGAACCGAGTCAGGTAAGACTGCTGCTGGTGAGACCAGTGAAAGGTTTGGACACACACAGCCTACCCAGTAGATTTGACGGGTATGTGTGTCCAAACAAACCCTAAGCCTATACTGATACCTATACTTGTGTACATCTGTGAGATATTCTTGGTTGTCCTTACATGTTTGCTCTTCCTCTTTCAGATCTTTCAAAGCTTAAATGGAAGCAAATCTAAACACTATATTTTGCTTTTTGGCAATGCTGGGATGGGGAAAACCACTTTTATCCGGAAGCTGTGTCTCGATTGGTCAAGGAACCACTTCTCTAAGTTTGACTTTGTCTTCCTGTTGGACGGCTCGTCCCTCGCTTTAACGGAGCCCATCTATAGCCTTCAGACTCTCCTTCTCCGCCTCTCCTCCTTTGCTCCTCCCTGCACAGATCCAGAGGCAGTATATGCTCAAATCCTTGCAGTTCCTAAACGTGTGCTCATCATTTTTGATCGGTTTGACAAGCTGCGGGATTATGAGAGTCTACTCCAGGCACAAGAAAAAGACTTGGTAACATCACTGCAAAAAGACAGTAAAGCACAGATCTTCACAGTAAGACAGTTGTATGCTGCCCTGCTTCAGAGGGTCCTGCTTCCGGGCTGCACACTTCTGCTTGCCAGCCGCCCCAGGGGCACTGCCAGCCAGTTACTACGGCGGGCAGATAGCCTGCTAGAGGTGTGCGGCTTCACCCCAGCAAATGTGGAGACATACTTGTCTCAGTACTTCACAGATGCTGAAATCAGAGCATCTGCTGTGGACTGTTTAAACAGCAGCAGCTACTTACGTCTCCTCTGCTGGAACCCTGGATTGTGCCGACTGGCGTGCATGGTTTTGGAGCAATGCAAAAGTTCAGAGGCCATGCCGAGGACTTTGACTGGACTCTGTCATCAAGTGCTTTGTCTGCAAATGGAAAAAGACCAGGGAAGCACTCAGTCGCATGCTGAAGAAGACAGGCTTGGGCAACCGGAACAAGAGACACAAACAGAAATCTCAAACAGTTCTCTGACGAGGAGGTGTCACAGAAATAACGCGACTCAGTCTAGATCGCGGGCACGCACTTCCCCTATCACCTCCAGAGCAAGGAGGAGAAAAGAGACGGAGAGGCTGGAGGAGGAAGGAGACGAGGGTGTTTGCAGAGGAGCAGGGAACAGAGAGTTGTTGTCCCAGCTGAGCTCTTTGGCCTGGGAGGAAATCAAAACCAGTTCCCCCATCAATGCAACAGGACGAAGCATACCTGCTAGACTCAAGGAGTTCGGACTGAGGATGGGACTCCTCGTTTCACAGCACCTGAGAGGAAGGCCAGTTGTTTCAAGAGAGGGAAAAGAGGTTAAAAATGAGATGGGAGAAGGAGAGAACAAGGAAAACAAAGGAAACAAAGTCCTGAAAGACTGTGATGAGCACATCCTGATGTGGGCCAACCCTTTTCTTCAGAGTTACATGGCTGCAGTCCATTTGTCTCTGTCAAGGTAACATAAACTCCTTCTGCATTCATTGAAAAAGTAAAAGGGATGCATTTACCAACTGAAAGGTTAAATTAAATGTATCCCATCAAAAATGTGACTTTTTGTTGAGATAACATGGCATCTTTTTGTCTGAGTCTAAACGAAATAGCATGCTGCTTTCCTTCACCCCTTTAACTTTTACCACTCTTTCCCTGACTCGCTTTCACTTTCAATTTCCGCAGAACTGTGTCAGACCGTTCCTTTCTCCAGAGCCTGCCTTTCCAGACAAGTGCAAAAGGCCAGCGACAGCCTCAGAGGGAAGAGCTTGAGCTTACTCAGCAGATTGCGGTCGGCCTCCTGTTCCACAGGAGAACAGAGCTGCAGAGGCTGCACTCCTACACAGAGACGACGTTCAGAGAAATGTTGGCCAGCAAGCAGGCTTTAGTGACCAAACACCTCGAGGGTCTTTCATACAGTGAACTAAGCCCCGCTCAGATCCTTGTGGCATGCCACTATGTCTATGAAGCAAGTTTCACACACAAAGAGACAGGCAGCACTCGACTGCTGACCCATCTGGCAAGAAATCTTCCAGAACTCCTGACATTTCGCAGAGTCCCTCTCAGCCCGCCAGACGTGTTCACCGTGCAAAATGCTCTCGCGCACGGTGGTGCTGAAGGTAGAAGTTTCTCTTTGGATCTGGAGGACTCTACGGTGCAGATCTGTGGGCTCAGAGCTCTTGTGGGTCTCAACAACATTGACACATACAGGTAAAAAGCTGCCTTGAATCAACTCTTATTCAACCCTGAATAGTCTAATAAAAACAATTTTCTTAAGGCAGCTTGTAACCTCTGACACGAAGCCTTTGTGTGTGTCCTGCAGAGCTTGCATTGATGATGTCATCAGCCTCTGGGAGCAGCTGGAGCAAAATGGTGAAGAAGATCTCCTGCAAGAAGCAGTGTCCAAGTTTAAGATTCATCCCCTGAAAGCCACACAGGTGTGCCACATAGAGCATCTGGAGAAGCTGGTGAACATACATTTGCACAAGAGGCTGCCCGACAGGTACGACAGTGCAGATACTGTATGTTTAGTTGTAGCACGAAGCCTGCTGGTTTCATCCTGAAATCCTGCGTCTTGCTTAATTGTAGCTCTGGCCAATCAGATGTCATCCTGACAGAGGGCGTGCCAGCAGTCAGAGAACTGCACAAGCTGGAATTTGAGTGAGCATTTCATTATCATGACGTAATGGGAAAATGATGATGGTAATTCTAACATTGTGTTTTTTCATAGGCTTGGTCCAGAAAAGGGTCCACTGGCTCTTCCTAAACTATGGGACCTCCTGCCAGGGCTGCATAACCTACAACATTTAGAGTAAGTGTACATTGTTTATTGTATTCTTTTTTAGTGTAAGAGCTGCACATCTCATCTGACAGCATCTATGTTTGTCTTTCAGTCTAGAGAAGAGTAAGATCGGGGACAAAGGAGCTGAGAAACTGGCGAGTGCATTAACTTCCCTCCACTCTCTGGAGGTACTCAAGTAAGTATATGCTGAACCCTTTCCCTTCTTTTAACAAGTTAGTCTAAAAAAGCATTTTCTCCCCTCGATGTTCAGTCTGTCACAAAATTGTATAGGAGACCAAGGAGTGAAAAATTTGGCCTTTGCATTAAAGGACCTCCCCAAACTGCACTGTTTGAGGTATGCACACATGCCCACACAACACTTATAAATGGCAACTTTCTCTAAGCCCACATGTTTTCACTTCCCCATTCATGTTTTTTTCAGCCTCTACAGCAATGTGATTTCTGATGAAGGGGCGGAGAGTCTTGCAGCTGTTCTCCCTTACATGGCTTCCCTCGTGGACCTTGAGTGAGTATGCTCAAGGAAACTTTGCCCCTGTATATCAGTGTGTTAATAGGGATAATATAAAAGTGCTATACCATACAGTCATTTAGCAGACGCTTTTATCCAAAGCGACTTACAAAGGATCATTTTTTTAACCATAGTTATTTTCCTAACATGCATATCTTGTAGTCAAACATTTACATTATTATCTGCCCATACCTGCTGATAGATTTGATTTGCCACTAATATTTGTTGTCATTCCTTTAATCAGTGTGAAGTATAACAAGCTGACAGATGTTGGTGCGCAGTGCCTCGGTGCCAGTCTGAGAAACTGCAAAAGGATCAAAACCCTGAGGTGAGCTGGAATGTCATGTTACTTAATAAAAGCTCTTCATTTCTAGCTTTTCCTTATTAACCTGGTTGTGTTTCATCTCATCCCAGGATGTGGAATCAGTGTATTCCCTATGGTGTTTTTGAGAGACTTCAGCAGCAGGACAGCCGCATCCTTTGGCATTAGAGTAACGAATAAAGGTCTTTTCTTCCAGCCAATGAGCTTTGCATCATCAGGCACACGGCCCAACACTACACGTCTCCCACAGCATTAAAGAACACAGGAGCATTTGTGACATCTTGCACTCATCATGTGATGTCACACTGTGCCTGATACTTTACTCTAACGTGTGTGCCTCACCTTGTTGTGTTTGACTTTGATGCTTTGTACAAACTTAACAAGCAACTTTGCACTAATTTGATGTTTTTTTTTGGTTGTCTGACTTTTCCCTTGTATGAATTTTTTAACGTGTGTGTAGTTTTTGTGGCTGTACATGATCATTTGCTCATTGCTTGGCACTTTATTAGACTTACAGTATTCCATTGTGTCTTTGTTTTTCTTTTTTCCATTTCATCTAAATATAATGCTTTATTAAAAAAGTGTTTTTCACTTCCTTTACTTTTGGTTTTTGTTCTCCTTTTCAATGCAAGCGGCATCATGTTGTCTGGTGTTCTGCACAGGTTCTGTACGAATCAAACCATCACTGAATGTACACGGTGATGTTTAGGTGATGCGATCGATATCAGTGTGTTACATGATACTGAAATGATCTCCAACACTGTATTCTTTCTTGATTAGCATGTAGCTGCAGTGTAATACATCCAATAAACATTAGCTTATTTAACCGAAACAATTCAGGGTATATGATCCATACATGGATGTATAATTTAAACCTGCTGGAATAGAAAAACTAATGATTATTTCCATCTCATCATTTGCGTTTATCTTCACTGATACTAGTGAGTGTTGGGCTCTGGCGCCATCTTGTGTATGAAATGTAAAACAGCACCAACAGAGCACTGATTTACATGAGAGATGAGTCAAAGATTTTGTTCACTTAGGATTTATTATATATACATATTTTAAAAATAAAACTTTGTAGCAATGCAAAGCTCAGAGTACACATCTGCTAAAAGGCAGATGTGGAAGGATGATAACAGCACTGGCTGCAAGCTGTGGGCTGATAAAGTCAGTAGAGGTGCTCATTTCCAGACCAGAAATCATACTTGAACCTGGTGTGGCCTGGTCCCTTTTATTCTACTAACCTGGGGTTTGTGATGGTTTGCTTCTACTTGCTGCATGAACTCAGGAAAACCAATAATAAAAAAAAACAAAACATTGGTAAATAAGCTGTTGTTGCCATCATTGAACATCCGTCATGCAAAGACAAAACCTTTATTTGCATATTTATATATTTGATCAATGAGATGGGCGAAAATTAAGCATAATTTTGGTAACCATGGAAATCGGATGACCGAGGTATGCAACTCCCAGCTTGGTATGAAAACTGCATGCACGCCGTGACATTAGGGAACAAAAGATTTAGCAGCAACGTATGCTGTCATCCAGGCTTTCTGACATCTTATTTCTGTGTCTCAAGGTTTCAACACTTTATTCAGTGCCACTCAAAAGTTTGGACACACCATCCCATTGGATTTAATGGGAAAGTGTGTCCGAACTTTCAACTGGTAGTGCATGTTGCCTCAATGATTCCCAAACCGTTTAATTAACGTGTTTGCATTTTACACGACACCCCAACAGGGCGAAACATGCACTAAACAGCTTCATGTGAGCTGTCTCATTCCACATTGACCCTTAACTCAGCTGTTGTTCATGTAGTTGGGACAATTTGATTAAACAGTTTGATTAAATTCTGTAAATGTACAAAATGACTAATTGTGTCCTGAGTTTTATAATCAGGCTTAATCATTTTGACCCGTCACTCCTTCAAATACTGATTTATACAAACAAAACGTGACAGATTTTTCTTTTCCTAAATGCGCCTTAATCCAAGAAGCATCCTCTGTTTTCCACTTTGATTTAACCCTTTTTTCATGAATCCTCTGAGGTGTTGCAGAATGCCTCATTGAAATAAGTTATTGTTGAGCCATCATGTAAAGCTGTAGCCTTCTGCAGGAATGACGTGTGTACTCGGATAAGTTCTGACTACAGTCAAAATGCATTTTCTTACAGATCCGTTTTTTCTTCCACATCCTGGAAAACAACGTGGTACAACCTTTGAATGAATTGTTCTGGCTATGCAGTACTGCTGGTTATCAGATCATTACATTAATGTGAACATGCTAAAACATACTGGATCCAGCTTCAGTGTGAAACTTGCATGTACACATATTTACAGCTTTTTTTTTTTGGTCTGTTGCTGCAGATCTTTGCTTTAACAACCACATCACCATGACTACGATGCAAATTTACCATATTCTATTTGACCTTACCTTGGTGTGCATCTTTCCTCGTTCATATGAAAATAAGCAGAAAGGCAAAAATTAATAACTAATAATCTAATTTCCCCAAAGGAGTCATCTCAAAGGGATCAATAGGATGAAGTTTAAATCTATTAATAACTACCTAATTGGTTCCTTGTTTGCCTTCAGTTTATTATTGCTGATGAAATACACACTCCAACTGTAACAAGTCAAAAAGAATAAAACTAAATCCTTTAAAACATCATGCATTGACCCTGCTTACAAAAAAACACGTTAAATAGAGGGCGAGCATATATAAATCTGATGCATTTCCTTCTTTTCTTCCAAAAGATTTGGCACATTTACCCAAAATTTGTCTCTAATTCTTTTGGTGTAGGCAAACACAGACGTACTTTCAACTCAAATCCATTGTCCGTCACAGTGAAAAGCATTACACATCAAAACAAGCACAAAAAGAAGTTTAATTCTCTTTCATCCTGCACATACACACACCCTTATCTCCAGTGTGATCCCTTGCCTTGCATGCCCAGAGTTCTTAGCGGTGCTCCTGAGAGTGCATATCCCTGATGCTGAAATACAGCATGAATAAACCCAAAGACACATTTTGCTGGAAGCCTAGAGGACGAGTGAGTCAGCAAAGCCGCAATGTGTAATGAATTAAGTGTACAAATGGTGAAACAATCGGATTTCAGAGTGACAGAAGAATGCAACATGCCGTCCACCTGCTTTTTGCCAGTTCGTCTGAACTTTCTCAGCTGTGCAGGATGCCAGACTGTTTTCTCGTTGAGTAAACTACCAGATTCTGCATAACCTGGCTACTTTGCTTTGAGTAAATGTTAGATTGTTTGATCTGAACAATACAGGACATAAGAAATGTGCTCCAGCTGTCAGAATAAGGGAGCAGCTGTTCCTTTGCACTTGCAAAACAGCATGAGCTGCATCCTTTTCATTGTGTTTGAGGAAAGGATCACAGATGCCAGTGCTGACCCCCCCATGGTGAACAAATAAAGAGTCAACACAGCTGATCTAGCAGAGACTGATCTTCCCATGGGACAGACCATGTGGCCAGCGGAGTTTAAAAATCTCCCTTGGTGCTATCTTCCTTTGAGCCGGGACAACCTGAGGACACAAGCAGCATAGTAAATGAGTAAAACATGTTTTTAAATACACAAAGATAATTGTTGATCTAACTTAATTTGAAAAACACCCATTATGAAACAGCCTTACTTTTTAATTAAAATGTCTCCATGAGAGGAAGGTTGCAAAAGAACCCAGTTGGAGGCTTTTTCCAGCATAATGAGGAGAGGAAATGTCCACACTGGTCCACAGACTATCCTGTCATTCCAGATACCCCTCAAACACATCCAGCTCCGTGTCTGTGTCGTAGGGGACAGAGGCCGGGTCGGACAGAACCCCGAGGTCCACCAGAGCCTGGTCCATATCCTCAGGCAGAAATACTATCCCCACATTCAGGACGATGTACTCCATCAGAAAGGCATAGTAGAGGATGAGGACGTTCACAAAGAACAGGCCCAAATAAAACATATATGGGAGTTCGTCCAAAAGCGATTCCACCGAATCTAACTGGGCATAAACTGGGTGTGTCATAGAAAAGAAAGATAGTGACGGTTTGGGCCTGGACGTGGTGCTTTTTGTGTTCCGCTAGAAATCTGTTTCGGGTGGCTGGACTGGAGCGTCCATTCCGGCTCGTCCCGAATAACGACGGAGATTTTCGGTAACAGTTTATCTGTACGGTCCGGAGAAAAACGATAGGAAAGCAGATAGTCCAAGCGACCTTACTTTCATCGCTAATAATGACAACAACAAACGGACGGTATTAAAATATATTTGCTAGCTCGACGCATTCTTGGCATTGGCTCCTTGGATTTTGCGGTATTCATGCCAGCTGGCTGGCTAGGGCTAAAAACAGTAGCATGCAAGGTTAGCCAAAACAAGCGCAAACATATAAGCGACTCGACTCTTAGAAGTCTCTTAAACACATTAGTGTAGATTAAAGCGTTTTGTTTACAAACACATGCTTCTGATTATATAAATGTCTATTCTAAAATATGTGCCTATTGCATCAAATTAGAACCGACCACAAAAAAATGACACTGAAGTGATTGGCTCACTGGTTGAGATTCTTTTCTCCCATTGGCTATGGAGATGTCAATCACACGTATGACGAATACCAAATGGAGTCGCGTAATTTGATCGTCACGACCAACGTGGAAAGTTGTAGTTGTTCTCCCTTATTGTTTTATAAAGTTGTAGGAGAAGAACACCAATTCCCAGATATCCCCACGAACAGAAACTGTGACGTAATGACCCCCAGAGTGCTGCCATCTCCGCCTATCACCCTCTGTTTGCTAAGGTATCCGCACCGTAAAAGTGGGTGCTATGGAGAAGTATTGTCAGTAACCTTCACAAAATAAATCACCTGTCAAAGCAGCTGCACCCTCTAAACTGCAACCATGTTTGGTCGGTCACGAAGCTGGGTTGGAGGACAGGGAAAAACGAAAAACATTCACTCCTTGGATCATTTAAAGTGAGTAGTTAGCATCACGTAGGCTAATTTTAGCCTGTGGAATCGCCGGAGTTGTGAAGAACTGTCAGCGTTTAAATTTCTCTACTATTTAACAGTAAACTAACACCAGCTCTGTAAACTTAACTTATCTTCTGAAGTACCATTATAAATGTTGTGATTGTTGTTGTTGTTGTTGTTGTGTTGTGCTGCTTGGTTGGATAATGTATGCTAGTGCTGTACACGTTAACAGCATCCATTGCTAATGTAGATTTTTATCAACCAGGAAAGCAAATTAATGTGCAAACATCTACGTTAAAAGTATCAGCTAAGATTTTTTAAACTGGCTAATTTGTCTACAACCCAGATTGTGTTAATTGGGACGTTGCTTGAAATAATTGGAGTTGCTATACTCTGTCTAATTAACAGGACGGACAATTTCAAGTAGTCCCAACAGGTGCATCAACGAGGCAATCAGCCTCAGACAATAGTGAATATTATTAATGAATATTATTAGTGAATATTCTATTCTATTCTATTTTCCCATTCTACATCGTACATTCCCATTCCTATTTTACTTCCATGGCATGGTGAACGTGGGTTTTTAATACAGTGGCCATTACATAATTTTTTAAAGCATCAACCAAGTGGTTCCTCACAAATTTAATCGGATCCATTGATCAGATTCAAACCATGCATTTATCAAGGTAGAATTGGTAATGCAAAAATATAAACCATCCCTCATCTGTTTATCTACCAAGCAGCCAACTCTGTAATCTATTAAAGCAGTTTTAAACAGATCTTTCACTTTAATTCAGCCCAGTCTTTGTTCCTAACCATTTCAAAGGACTATATGCTTTTCAATAAATATTTTAATTGCTAATCCATCTATCCTTTCCTTAAAATATTTAGGAAGACAAATGTCTTAGTCAAAGAATATCAGCATCATGTTCAGTGTATTATTGAAATGATTGAGGGAATCTCCATCCATCCATTTTCTACCACTTATTCCCTGAACGGGGTCGCAGGGGGGCTGGAGCCAATCCCTACTGACATCAGGCAAGATGCGGGGTACACACTGGACAAGTCACCAGTCCATCACAGGGCCAACACACATAAACCAACAGCCACACACACACACACTCCTATGGGCAATTTAGAGTCCCCAATCAGCCTATCCCCAAGGTGCATGTATTTGGACTGTGGGAGGAAGCCGGATTACCCGGAGAGAACCTACACCAAACCGGAGAGAACATGCAAACTCCACACAGAAAGCTTCCTGGTTGGAGCTTCCCCACCCGAAGCTCGAATCAGCAACCTTAATGCTGTGAGGCTTTGTGCTAACCTGCTGCACCACCGTGCAGCCATAAGGGAACCTATGTCCTGTTAATTGACAATAACAAATGATGGGTAGTGAAAGGCTTTTGCACGTTGCTGTTTTTAGAAACATCTTTAACTTTCTGTCCTCTCTGCATGTCTACTTTTCAGGTACATGTATCATGTTCTGACCAAAAACACCACGGTGACAGACCATAATCGGAACCTCCTAGTTGAAACCATCCGCTCCATTACAGAGATTCTTATCTGGGGGGACCAGAATGACAGCTCTGTGTTTGAGTAAGTCTCAGTAAGCTCCTGTAGAGCTCCAGATGAGTCATTGTGAGAATTATGATCAATATTATACCATCTTAATGTTTGTGAAAATTAACATCTGTCCTCTAGTGGCTGTTTTATTTATTTATTTTACTATTTTCTCACTGTTAGAAAGGAAAGCAGCTAAATCATTTTCTGCAGTCACTATGTAATCAGATGCAAGGAAAGGAATCTCTTTAACACCAACAACTCCACAACCAATGCACAACTTTTTGGGTCAACTCAGGTAAACGGTGCTGTGCCTGGCTGATTTATTCAAATGTATAATTTGGAAAACAATCAAATCAATATTTTAAAAACACATTTTTCAAATATGTTGTATGTCAGTAAACAGTGATGGGTCATCTTTTAAATGTAAGGCTTGAAAACTGTAAGGTATGTAAGGATGAAGGGTTTTGGTATATTTGGGTCACTGCTGTGAAAAAGCAAGAATTTTAATGTGACACTATTATAAATTTTTTTCCAGATGTCCAATAATAATAATCTACATATAAGGTTTGAAATAGTCAAAATATCAAGAAATAATTAGGATAAAGTGGTTTCTGGTGATGTCTGTTCACTGCAGGGATTTCACATCCCTAATTAAAACCTAAAGGTCTATATCAAATCAAATCAAACTTTATTAGTACAGCACATTTCATACACAAGGTAACACAATGTGCTTTACACAATAAAAAACAACTAAAGGGACCAAGAGAAGAAAAAGAGAAATACTAATAGGTCATTAAAATTTACAAAAAAAATCTTTGGCTTGGCATACTGAGAGGAAACAATATCCTAGGGATCCTCTCACACCGGGGGCCAACCTCCCAGCAACGGCAGCAGTCCCCACCCGGAAAGTGGCCATGTTCTGTGGTGGGCCCCCACCCACACTATGGGCAACTAGCTGCAATACAGGGGCCCCCACAGAAAAGCCTCCCTGATGTAGCGGTCCCGCATTAGCAGGCATAGCCCCCAGTGCAGAGGATCCCTAGGAGGACAACACTGAAGGAACAGCTTAAAAAAATAGGATAAAAGTAAATATATTACATCTTAAGAATAAATCAACTTTAGTGGGAGAAAACTAAATAAAAATAAAACCAAATAAAACTGTGAAACTACTAAAATTGGTGGAATTTAAATATCCAAATAATTTAGTAATATATATATAAATATATACATATATAAATAAAAAAAATAAATACTTAAAAAGAATGGATAAAATCATGTAAAAGCAGGACTAAAAAGGAGGGTCTTGAGCCTCTTCTTAAAAACAGATCTACTTTCTGCAGCCCTGAGGCTCTCTGGCAGCCTGTTCCACAGATGAGGGCCGTAGTGATGAAAAGAGGACTCACCATAGGTTTTAGTTCTCACTGTAGAAACTATAACGCCAGTGCCATAAAGACCATTAAGACATTTATAAACAACTAAAAGAATCTTAAAATCACCATAAATTTGTGTTTTAAAATGTTGGGAAATCAGTTGGCACATAGTAATCCTAATCTTTCTATATTCTGACCTAAATGTAGGTGACCTAATTATGCTTTGATTAAATGAGCAGGTTACAGTTATAAGCTAACATGTACATTTTATTTAAACTCACAGGCATGAAAATAAATATTTTTAGCCCACAAGTTGGTCTGCTTGTAGTGTATGGGTGGTATAAAATAAATCTAGCACGCAACAAATGCCACCAGCGGGAACTATCCCAAAGACATTGCTGGCACCTTGTATGAATCTAACCACTGACCAGCAGCACGCTTTGAGAGGCAGCTGATGTTTTACAGTTAAACTTTGGGATCAAACCAACATAAACTGACTTATTTTTTGTTTGTCTGCTCTCTTTTTATATGATCAGCTTTTTCCTGGAGAAGAACATGTTTGTCTTCTTCTTGAACATCCTGCGTCAGAAGTCTGGTCGCTACGTCTGTGTCCAGCTCCTGCAGACTCTCAACATACTGTTTGAAAACATCAGTCATGAAACGTCTTTATGTAAGTGTCTCCATTCACTCTGTGGAAAGAAGAAGGAATGTGATGCAGTAGTGGTGTTCCTTCAGGATCTGATTATTGATCTTAGAAATGAAACAAACCTGGAAGGAAGACATCTCTCTGCTGTCTGTTTTTTTTTATTTATTTTTTTTGTTTAAAGTAGGTTGTTGCAGTTAGGGTTTTTTTGAGTGATTGTGGTGTACTGGGAGCAGCACTGGTTTCCAGTCTGCAGGAATTAAGGACCTGCACGTTTTGGATGCAGTCACCTGGTGCTGAAGCAGCAAAAAGCCCTGTTTGGATGCATATTACAGCGAAACCTTGATTTTTTTTCTCTGGATTCTGGTTCAGGGTAATGACGAGTACCTCCACATGTTACAGTATTGTGATGTTGAATGGCATATGAGAATATTTTGGCCTTTAAAAAAAGGAAATGTGCATCCACATACATTTATTTGGTCTGCACAGAGAGGTTTGCATGAGTTGGCCTTTGTGTACCACAGAGACTTCTGTATAAAGAATTTTAATCAAATAAAAACAATTAATACATGTTATTTATTTCTATTTGGGTAATTTAAAAACATCAGTATTAGCAATAGGTTTAATTTCACTAATAGTTTTATTCAGTTCTTCATGTGCAAAGTCATCTGTTACTGTCATTACTTATTACTTGATAAAAATCGGGACATAGTATTCAGTATTGTTTCAAACATAGAAGAAATCTTTGTCCTTCTGGAGCTTTCCAAATGAGCGGCACCATAATACCAGGTCTCTTGCACAAAAGAATTTTAGCCATGAGTATAGGTTGGCGAATGACGGCTCTATGGAGACCGTAATAAGTATCCAGAGTTACTGGCCTGACTGCAGTTAGGCAACCTAGTCGGGTATATTGCCAACAGATCAATAAACCTGATTTAATTTCTATCAGGTCTGACAAAGGCTGAAATTGCTATGTACTCATTCTCAAAAGCCTATACACAATGATTGTACGTCTCCCCCACAGCTGTCATGAGTCAGTTTTGATCATTAATCATTATTTAACTTCATAGATCATTGAGATAATGATTAAAAAACAGAATGATAGTCGACCAAGGCTGCTGTATGTTACAGAAGAATTATATCAAATTGCATAAGTGGAGCTTCTGCTACGTGGTTTTCAGGATGCACGGCGTGGGCCTGACCTTTCTTTATTCTGTGCACAGCAGTTTGCACTGCTTGTTTCTTGTTGCTAGGTAACTAAAAACTTAACAGATGATACAAAAGCCGTTTCTCAAATCAAAGATGCATCTTAAGTAGGCTGGGTCCCTCAGAGGTTTGGTAGGATTTCTGTACACATAAGGACGAATTCTCCAGGATATCACAACTTCTTTGATGATGTGTAAGAGAGGCCGTAGACTTCTTTAATGTTCTCACAAAGCTATGATAGGATGTCATCTGATTAGAAAAGTCCTCAGTAAACATGTCCCTTTAACCCATCTGATCAAACTGTTCCTGTCCTCTACTTTCAGATTATCTCTTGTCAAACAACCACGTGAACTCCATCATTGTCCATAAGTTTGACTTCTCAGACGAGGAGATCATGGCTTACTATATCTCATTCCTCAAGACCCTGTCACTCAAACTAAACAACCACACTGTGCACTTCTTCTACAATGAGGTGAGGCCACAACACAGAGGGATGAGGTGTACAGAGAAAACAAAGCCCTCATGCAGTATAAGCTCTGTTTGACAGACAAGGAAGAAAAAAATGATTAATGGATTTTGTTAAAAAATGTTGAGGCTGGTTTGTTCCTCACGTTTTCTGTCAGTTTATCTTTCAGTTTGCATCTCTTGATGTGCAGCACACTTCCTGTAAATGCAGCAACTTCCTGTGAAGAAGGGTTGGTTTAGCAGCCTCTGCATCAAAGATCTTTGTCTTTAAAACTTAAATAATTTTACAGGGAGGTACTGTTTTGTGTATTTGTGTATAGAAACCCAAACTGTTTCAAACATCTCAACAATTAGTTATGATGTTACGCCTCATTTTCACATTTTCTCTTCATTGGCTTGTGTGCTCTGGGGAAAGTTATTGGTGTACTGTCGGTGGTAGCTGTACTCCCGAAGCCAAACCAGACCCATTGTGCAGATCTGAGGGGTTGCTTCAATGCATTAGTCACAAGTTGCATTTTTCCCCTTTTTAAGTTACTTTCGCTTCGTTCTGCTTTTCCTGCTCAGGTAATAAACATATATATATAAGTTGTTATGTAGTTGGTGTAAAGGCAAATCAGCTCATTTGTTTTATTTAATTTAAATTGTTTAATCAGCTTCATGCTATGTGTTAAGGTTTATTAATGGTACAATGTAATATGTGTCCTTTAAATGATACTACTGGATTACTTTAGTCTGTTCTGTCAGATCTGCACAAGCCTTAAAAACTAAATGCACCAGCTTTTGGTTTGGTTTCTGGGTCCTTTTCTTCATTTGCTGTGACTTCTAGGTTACTATTTAAACCCTGAGTCTGTGATGACTGGGAGGTCGCAGTGACTAAAGAACAGGATGGAGGTTCAGGCACCGGCACAGAGGGAGATGGCTGCAAGAGTCCATTTTCGGTTTGCCTTGCAGAGATTTATTGAAGCAGCATGATTTTACTGTGTAAAATATAAGTCATGTGATGGGACTCTGTCCAGAGAGCAATAATTTTTTCTTCTTTTTGCTTTCCTGTCATATTTATGTAGATTTTTCCAGATTTGGATTAAAATTAGTTTTGCACTTTTTCTGCTATAAAAGAGGATTGATGATCCTCGGTATCGGTGGATACTGCCGATTGTATCGATCCAGCTGCTTTCTTTCTCTCTCTGTGTTCCCCTGTGGCCTGAGCGTGGCTGTGCATTGCCTTGCTCACCGGCGCCCCCTCTCTGTCTCCCACACACAGCACACTAATGACTTTGCCCTGTACACCGAAGCCATTAAGTTTTTCAACCACCCTGAAAGCATGGTCCGCATCGCAGTCCGCACCATCACACTCAACGTCTACAAAGGTGAGTTTCAGGAGCATGCATGTTAACATGCAAACTACATACATGCATATCCACACAGACTGCGGGGATTCTGGGACTGCCTGTCGCCTTTCTTTCTGCCTCTTTGCTTCCTGCCTCTTCATGCTGCTTCTGGTGCATGAGCATGATTAACAGGTAACTTTGGCTTTTTTCCAATTTTGGGATTTCTTTCAGATGAAATTAGGTTATTATTTTACTTCTTGCTCCAGAGTCAAAAAGCTATGAGCCACAACATGCAGCTAATATACAATTACATGAAAAATCCTAGAGAATGTGCAAATTTAATCTGAATTTAAATTTATAATGATATAACATCACTCACTCAGCTCATGACTGCTGTTTTGACAACTGTCAAGCCTACTTGCACATCAACGGACATGTTTATAGTTCATAGAATATGCAGACCAGATTTACCCTTTTGGATGACTGGATACAGGAAGAGTGTACCTTTGTGCACTCTGTAATACAAAGGTTAAATATAAATAGATGCTCAAAGTGCACGATGCAATCATTCATTTGGATAGACATGTATTTCTAAATAAAAAAAAGAGACAGTGATGTGCTTTTAGGTTAGAATTTTTATAATGATGTGATATTTTACAGATATGCATCTAATCGCTTTGCATCACTGCTACCTTAACTCCACAGTGAATTTAGTCTTCTTATTAAACAGCATAGCTACAGATTTTCTGTATCCTGCAGCTTTTTCTAATGTAATGTTGTGGTACTGCTATGATGCTGCACTGATGTTTCCAGTGACTGTGCTCCTCTCTGCTCTGTGATTAACCAGCCTGCTGTGCGACTGAGCTGGCTTCAAGGAACCAGCTTCTTTCTCTTATTTACTATCTATGTACATATTAAACAGTGTAACAGCCTCATTCTGCATGCAACACATAATCTACAGCTCTGCTTTGTTGCATCACACCATCCTGATTCTGCATCTCTCAGCAGTTACAGTTAGCGTAGTTGAATTAAAGTAATATAAGATGTAACTCATACAGATAAGTTAACAACTGGCCTGTTTGTGGGCTGTGCTGCACCAAGGAATCTGTTAGTGAAGGAAGAATCAATTTAACTCAGCAACTCTGGCTCTTTGTTTCATAGCACCATTAAAATTTAGGATCATGAAGTTTGTTTTACTGCAGTTATTTAATTGTTTTGGATAAAACACTATAAATGTGTGACTGGGTCACATTGTAGGCTCCCAGCGTTGAACATGACTGACTGATGCTTCCTTCTGATTCCTTTAATTGTTTACTGCAACAAATGACAACCTGGGAATCAATTTAATTCAGCATCAGGACCAATTTCTTTGATCCACTTGTGATGTTCTTCACAGGAACGCAAAAAAAGAAAAAAAATGTTTAATTTAGCTACACAACCTTTTCCAAGTGTGCCATTGTTTGCAGTTAATTCCAGACCTGAAGGTCCGTCCCACTCCCCACCCACCCACAAGCACCCCCTTACTCACATTAACCTTGTGTCTGTTTCCCCTCCCCCTCTCCTACCACTCCTCCCACTCTTCCTCCCCTTGTCTCTCTCCTCCTCTCCCTCTGCGCGCCCCGTCTGCCTAACTGCAGTTTCATGTAAGTTGTTTCCATTCATTCAGTCTTTGTCTCAGGGCTGGGCAATCAGGCAACATGTCCAGTTACTGCTGTTTTAATCACATTAAATGGCACAAAAAATGAATAAAATTGTATTTAGGTAACATGATTCCAATTTAAAATATCTTTTTCCTTTAAAAGAATCAGCTCTTGTTTGCGGTTGCCCAGCTCTGCTTGTTAACAATGATGTATTTGTTTGAATTAAATAGTTATGTGCACTCTTGTAAGTCATTTGTCACCTGCCATCCGCTGCATACATGCAGAAAGACATGCATGCCACTCGTAATGTTTTTTTTATGAATTTCTGGTAGCTTAATTGCCTAACATGTTATTTTAGCTGAGTGCCACATGTTTGTTTTTCCTTTTCCTATTTATTTATTTGATGGTGGGTTTGTCAGTTTTGGTCTCGACATATCTCTTTCTGTTTATTATTTGGATTTGGCTACTCTCACAGTGCTTAGTTTACTGAGATTATGGCTCTTCTGTTAGTGGAGACCAACTTAAATTTGAAGTAATTTCCTGAAACATATGTTGTTAACGCTGCAGGTAAGCCAAATTCCTACTCGTGCCCTCACTTTTATTTTTCTTGGTGTCTATAGATCCTAACAATGATACGTTAATGCTGCTCCCTATTGATGTACAGGAGACAATGCTTCCTCCTACATATTATTCCTTATTTATTATAACACATGAGATAAATAAGGTTGAAATGTTGTGTATTTTATTTTCCTTTGCTTTTTGTTTTTGTAGTCATATTTAATTGTTACATTTTGGTATTTCCCGGGGTCTCGCAGTGCATCTCCAGATGAGTTATGTTATGTTTGACATCTGTGTATGATCTTGGTAACTGGTTTTGACCCTGTTCTCCCCAGTGGACAACCAGCACATGCTGCACTACATTCGTGATAAGACAGCAGTCCCGTATTTCAGTAACTTGGTGTGGTTTATCGGCAGCCATGTCATTGAACTGGACAAGTGTGTGCAGACAGATGAAGAGTAAGTGATCTCAGTCTTTTCACCACAAGACCTCTAGAGGTCAGGCTTGTCGTTGGGTTAAAAGTTTGTATTTATTTGCACAAACATATGACACACAGGGCAGTTTATTTGTATTGTGTTTTTTCATATATCTTAATTTAATGAAAAACTACTTTCAAGTAGATTAAAAGTTGTAAAGCAAATGCTTTATACTGGTGTCTTTGATTATAAGGCTCTCACTGCTGTTTCTTAGGCATAAAAACAGAGGAAAGTTAAGTGACCTGGTAGCAGAGCACCTTGACCATCTTCACTACCTGAATGACATCCTCATCATCAACTGTGAATTCCTTAATGACGTGTTGACTGATCACCTCCTTAACCGTCTCTTCCTGCCCCTCTATGTCTACTCGTTGGTTAGCCCAGAGACGGTACGTTCCCCCAGTTTTCCCCAAAAGATGATCTCTGTGACACTCAGCTTTAAAAATGGGAAGTTTTGTTTGGGTAAACATTGTTTATTAAAACAATTGTTTATTGTATGTATGGGTTTTTTTTTTTTTTTACCCTCTGATTAATGGACATGACATCATTATTATACAGTTTCATAATTTGTACCTCAGCTGTGTGCCTTGTTTTGTTGTTCTGAATTACTGATAACGTAATAGTATAATAATTTACAATGACCAAAAAAAAAAAAACATTGACCCATATTTGTATTTAAATGCATGTTTGTCACCTTCCATCGTCAGTATAGTTAAGTTATTACAGTGCTCTCACTGAAACACGAAACTTCCTCATGATGGCTGAAAATCTCAAAGTGAAACAAACATTTTCCTTCAAATTTCTTCATTTGAGATTTTTATAAGTTTCAGTGCAGAAGTGGAGGTCTGACTGCAGAGCTTCAACAATACAAATCTGAGCATGTTTGATGCATGCTGGGTGCAAAAATAAAAAAAATAAATTGCTGCTTTTTCGGATAACTTAGTCGTACAGGAGTAAAAAAAAAAAGCAAAACCTTCTGAAACCACTTTTGTATTTTATCTTATTATATATTCTTCCTTTTGTTTTCTTAGTCTGAAGAACGGAAGATAAACCCTCAGGTGTCTCTATACCTGCTGTCCCAAGTAAGCAACCCACACACTCTTTGTGGATGCCGCCAGCAAGCGACTGGTTTATGTAAAAGGTGTGATTAGGAGTTATATGGAACAATAGGAAGGTTATTATACATATTTATTTGACATTATTAGAAGATTCTCATGGTATTTTATGATTTTTTTTTTATTTTTAATTTTTTTAGATTTTTCTGAGTCTGAAGAAGTTTTGCTTCTGTGTTTCGAATAAAAGTTGATCTTTGTTTTTTCTTTTTAGCTTGTTATTTTACATTAATGAGTCTCACCTGATGGTTTTTGGACAACAAAAAAAGTTACACTAAATAACCTGAAATGGCATATGTAGTAATCTAGAGTTTGGCATGATTGAGACCTGTTTTGAATTATGAGTGCAGGTATTTTTTCATCCATCTGTTGAATTTTAGCATATTCGGTCTATTATAGACAGCATTAATGCTAAAACCCTGTTATGAAGCAGAGGCAGGGACAATATGTTCACAATGTGCGGATGTTTTCCAGGTGTTTCTGATTATTCACTACCAACCACTGGTCAACGCCCTCGCAGAGGTTATCCTCAATGGAGACCTGTCTGTCTTCACTCCACAGATGGACGTACACAGCACTCACAAAACCACGGTAACGCGATACATGCTGTCACGCTGTTCTAACACAAGTTGGATGTAGTCATAATATAATTTGACAAATTGAAAGGTGTACATTATAATATGGACATGCTCTAAAGAATAAAATGCACACAGAGTACAGTTCTTGAATATGAAGTGAACACCTACGCATCCAACCACATGGACACACACACACACAGTTCCAGAAGTGTGTGTGGGTGGTTATGAGGTGTCAGGGTCATTTTGTTTCTCCATGCTTCACCCACATCAAAACAACTAAATGCAAATGACTTTCTCTCTGTTTTCTTTTCCCCTTTTTCTCTCACCTCTTTCCTTTTTATTCTGATCTTCGTTTGGATTTACTCTGAACGAGGTTTTTACTTTGCTTCAGTGATGCTTTTTTTATGGTTAGCTTTTATTTCAGTATTGTTGGTCATGTAATTTCCCTCTTCCCTTTTTATCTTCTCTTCAGTTTCCCCCGTTGTCTCCCCCTTTCTTCCCCACCTGATTCTCCTCCCTTCAGATTTTCTGTCTCTTCCTCCCTCTTCTTCTTCTCTTCCTCA